>JAIUJO010000145.1:1288705-1346705 GCA_023846275.1 Vanilla planifolia
CCACACTGTGCATGTAGATATACACACTTGAGCATGAACACACATACATAAAAATGCACAGCACATACAAATGCACACAAACATACATGCAAACACTTATAGACACAACACATACACAGACATGCACATGAATGCACTTGCTCATAGACACATAAGCATTCACGAACACTCACACACATATACACACATGAATGCAGATGCGTGCATACTCTCGTACATATGCACAAATGTACAAACACACTAATGCATGCACATGTACACATACACACACTCACACGTGCATGCACAAATACATGCCAACATAATATACCCACACACACATGCACATACACAAAGTTGTATAAAAACACAAATTCTAATGCCAAACACATGCACACAGACAAATGTGCAATGTACATATGCACACACACATACATGGACACACATACACACACCACACACATGTAAAGTCCCAAAAAAACACCATGCACACAGACACACATAGACACCCACACAAAAGCCGTGCACTCACGTGTATGGTTAAACGAATATGCACACATATGAACATGCTTATTTATGCATGTACACACGGACACAATTGCAAATGTGCATACATATAAACACATTTATATACATATGCATGCAGACACACACATTTATGTTCACACAAACATATGAACACACATGCACAAGCACACACAAAAATAGCCACACACACAAAGCACACATGTATCCAAACACACACACTCATAAGCACACAAACTCACATAAGCACACACACATACACACAAGTGTGTGCATGCACACACATACACATGTGTGTGCATGCACACACTAGCACACACACATGCAAATAGATGCAAACCACGCAAATTCATGTGCACTTGAACACACACACACATACACTCGTAGACACACATGCAAAATTACACACATGTACACATACACATGCTACATAGAAAAACACACTCAAAGATGTTCTACATGCACATGCACATGTAGTCATGCACACCACACACATACACAAAATGTACACACTTAAGCACGCACATAAAGCATTCACACAAACCACACACATGAACACACATACGAACCCATGCACCCACTTACGCACATGTGTGCGTTGTGCCAACCCACACACACATATGTACAAAAACACACAAATGCATACACACATTCCCTTCTCTTACACACATGCAAACCACACACACCAGATCCTCAGGCATACGCAACACACACATAGACATACACATACACACACATACCCATTAAGGCACACTGGACATGCACATAGATAGACATACACATGTGCAAACTCACTTCCATGTAGAATAAAAATACACACACATAGAGACAACAACAGGAACACATATACACATGCACAAGCACACCACATGTAAATGCACACACAACATAGAGGCATACATGTACACACACTCACATATGCATAGGTGTGTGCACATCCATCCGCTACACCCGCATGCACTCACATACAACACACATAGGCATACACCATACACTAGCACACATACATATGCATGCACACATATGTACACACACACGTATGCGCACACATACATTCACAAATATGCATAGCCACCCACTGACACACTCACACAACTATCCACTAACACCAGCACACTCGCACATGAATGCATGCACCACACACACACACACAACGTTGAAACCACATACATGTGTAACACTCTGACATAAACACAACCACATGCTTACCTAATCATATGCATAAACATGCACACACATGTATAAGCATAGACACATAAACACACAAAGATAAATCACACATTCAGACCCACACAGATGGATAGACACACATAAAAGCATATAGACATGCACACACATGCACACCCACACACACTTGCCTGCACCCACATGCACAACAACAACAATACACAGATATACATGCACTTTCACACACACACACACACATGTACACAAAAAAACACATGCACTTGTTCACGTACATAAACTTCTCCAAACAGCATGTGCACACAAGGACGCACACAAAGGCACACACATTCACACACAAGTGCACACAAACTTGCACGTGCATACATATAGATGTACATGCATGAATATGCGCACCCACACAAATGAACACACATACATACACAGATACACAGACACATGAATGCATGCATATATGAACACAAGAATGCAACCACTCACAAGCCTAAGGACATATGCCACACAAAGGCACCACCACATGCACATGCATGCGTACACAAGAACTCAAGAACACATAGTTACATGCACAAAAAAAAACACACACGCACATTCATAAACACAATCACACAAATAATGGACACACACACATAAACACATGCACACACATGCATGCACACACACACACACACACTCAAACAATATACATGCATGTACACATGCACAAACTCTCAAAAACATCCACACTTAAACAAACATATACACACATACACATGCATATGCACATTATTGCACATGCATATACATCCACAAGCACAGACACTACACACATGCATATGCAAAGGTACACACTCACACACAAGCACATATATATTCACATGCACATATGCACCAAGATATGGACATACATGCACACTCCATACTTGCACAAGAAGAAAACAAAAAAAATTACATATTCACACACACAAACTCATGCATGCACAAAAAAATGCACACATATATACACATGCACAAGCACTCTGACACACACTTGTATTCATAGACACGTACACACACATATGCACACACATAGACCTATCCATATACACATAAACATGCATACAAACACACTCACATATGCACATAAAATATGCACACACTTAAGCACAAACAAACAAAATCAATACATGGCACACACATTCAAATATAGACACATTCATGGATGCATGTGCACATACACATACACATAAATATGCACACATGCTCACTTGAAGACACACATTATGCTCATGCACACACATGGGACACACACACACACACGTACACACATAGACACACGTGCACAAACACAGGACACACACATGTGTACACACATGCATAAATGCACACATGCACATACACATACACTCAAACATGCATACACATGCAAAAACACACACACATACATAGATATGCATACACATGCATAGAAACTCACATGTGCAAAAACACATACACATGCATAAATATGTACATGCACATACACACATAAACACATACATACACACTCAAGTACATGCACAAGCACACACCAATGAATATGCAGAAATATGCACATGCTTCTCTATGCATGTACACATAGACACATAAATACACATGTGTATGCACTATCACAGACACATTTACATATATGTGCATGCACATAAACCACATGCATGTTCACATAAACATATGGACACACATGAACAAGAGTACATAAATATAGCCATACACACAAGGAACACATGTATCCACACACATAAACTCAGGAGCACACAAACTCACACAAGCACACATACACATGCACGCATATGTGTGCATGTAATATTAGCACAAATAAGCACACGCACATGCAAATAGATGCAAACACACAAATGACTGTGCACTTGCACATGCATTCTTACATATAGAAGTAGACACACATGCAAATCACACACATGTAGACATACACATGCACACAAAGCAAAATAGAAACGCAAAGATGTGTCCATGTGTATGTATGTATGTGTATATGTGCATGCATGTGAATTCATGGTGCGAGCATGCCACGCATGTACGTGTGCATGCATGCATGCATTTGTGTCTATACATGCATGTGTGTGAGGGTGTGTGTACATGTCTTTGTGCATGTCTATGCATACTGGTCTACCTGTGTCTTTGCATATAGATGTGTGTACATACATGTCTATGTATGTATGTGTTTGTGTGAGTGTGTTCATCTATTTGCATACGTTTGACCATGCACATGAGTGTACATGAGTATGTGTGGGTGACTATATGTGTCTGTGTGCATGTTTGTGCATGTGTGTTTATTTGGTTCTTTACATGTGTGTGTATATGTGTGCATGCATGTGTATGTGGTGTGTATGTGTGTGCATATGTACGTGTGTACATTTGTTTGTGTGCATGTGTATTAAAATTTCTGTTTATACAACTCTGTGCATGCACGCATGTGTAGGTATATTTATGTAGGCATGTATTTGTGCATGCACATGTGTGTGTAAATGTATACACATGCATGCGTTAGCATGTTTGTGCATTTGTGCTTTTGTATGAGTGTATGCACCTATCTGAATTGTGTGTGTATGTGTATGTGTTTGTTGACACGTATATGTGTCTATGAGCAAGTGCATGAATGCATGTCTATGTGTGAGTGTTTCTACATGTGTTTGCATGTATATGTCTGTGCACTTGAATGTGTCTGCATGTGTTGGTTTATATGAGTGTTCGTGCTCAAATGTGTGTATATTTATGTGCACATATGAGTGTATTTGTGTGCATGTTTTTGTGCATATAGATACGCGTGTGTGTGTGGGGTGTCTATGCATGCAAATGTTGTTAGAGTGCGTGTTCATGTTTATAAATTGGTGCTTGTTTTTGTGTGTGCATAAGTTTTTTGTGTTTGCTTCCTGTACATGTGTGGGTGTGCATGCGTATCCATATCTTTATGCACATGTGTGTGTGAATATATGTGAGCCTCTATATGTGTGTGTGTGTGTGTCTTTGCTTGTCCATGTGTGTATGTGTGTGTGCATGTGCATGAATGTGCATGTGAAATAGAGTGCTTATGTATGTGTATATGTGTGCATGTTTGTTTAAGTGTGGATGTTTGTGAGTGCTTATGGCTGCGTACATACATGTGTATGTGTTTGAGTGTGTGTATTGCATGCATGCATGCATGTGCATGTGTGTGTTCGTGTGCATGTGTTTATGTGTGCTTGTCCATTATTTGTCAGATTGTGTTTATTAATCTGTGTGTGTGTTTGTTGTTGTGCATGTACATTTGTGTTCTTGAAATCATGTCCATGCATGCATGTGCGTGTCCATTGTGTTTGTGTGCATATATGTTTGTTTTGTATGTCTTAACACTTATGTATGGTTGCATCTTGTGTTCATGTATGCATGCATTCATATGTGTTTTTTTGTGCATGCATGTGTGTATATTTATGTGGGTGTGCATATCATGCATGTACATGTGTGTGTGTGCACATGCAAGTTTGTGTGCATTTGTGTATGCCTCTGTGTGTGTGATTGTGTGCACATGTACGTGCACACACATGTGTGCATGTGTTTATGTGTGTGAACACGTGCTGTGTGTGTTTGTGTATCAGTGTGCATGCATGCAAATGTGTGTGTGTATGTCTGTATTCTTGAGTTTGTGCATGTGGGTACATGCAAGTGTTTGTGTGTGTGCATGTGGTTTGCATGTCTATATGCTTTTAGATGTGTCCTATCCATTGCTTGTGTGTGCATGTGTTATTTATGATTTTGTGTTTATGTGTCTATGCTTGGGCGTGTGTGTGCTGTTTGTCCATATGATTATGCAAGCATGTGGTTGTGTGTATGTCAGTGGGTGGCTGTGCATGTGTGTGAATGTATGTATGCATGTGCATGCATGCATGCATGTGTGTGTGTGTACATATGTGTGCATGTGTGCATGCTTGTGTATGTGTGTTAGTGCATGTGTATGCCTGTTTGTATTGTATGTGAGTGCATGCATAAGCTTGATGGGTGTGAACATACACATGCATATATGAATGGTGGGCACATGTATGCCCTTGTGCTTATGTGTGTATTTACATGTGTGTGTCCGTGTATATGCATATGTGTTCCTTTATCTATCTCTTTCTGTGTGCGTTTGTATCTTACATGTGAGTGTGTTTTGCACAAGTGTATGTCTATCTATGTGTAGATGCATGTGTGCATGCATGGGTATGTGTGTCTTTGTGTATGTTATGGGTTTGTGTGTGTCCTGTATATGCATCTGTGTGTTGCCTACATGTGTGTAAGGGAAAGGAATTTAGTATGCATGTGTCTGCTTTCCTTCATCTGTGTGGGGAGGGGGAACACACATACATGTGTGTAAGTGCTAGCATTTGTCTATGTGTGTTTGTTCATGAGTGCAAAGTGTGTGCATGCAGGCACATCTTTGTCTGTGTTTTTCTATATGTGCATGTGTATGTGTACATATGTGTGATTTTACAAGTGTGACCTACATGTGTATGTGACGTGTGTGTGCAAGTGCACATCAATTTGTGTGTATGCATCTATTTGCATGTGGTCTGCTAGTGTGTGCCTTCACACACATTTGTGTATGTATGTGTGCTTGTGTGAGTTTGTGTTCTTGTTAGTGTGTGTGTTTAGACACATGTGTGCTTGTGTATGTGGCTATGTTGTGATCACATGTTCATGTGTGGTCCATATGTTTGTGTGAACATGCATGCAAATGTATGTAAATGTGTCTATGTGTGTATACACATGTGTATTTATGTGTCTATGTGTACATGCATAAAGAAGCTGTGCATATGTGTGCATATTTGTTTGACCTACACATGAGTGTACGTGCATGTGTGTGGGTGTCTATGTCTATCTACATGCATGTCTATGCATGTGTGTTTATTTGCATCTTTACATGTGTGCATCAATGCATGTGTGCATATGTGTGTGTGTTCATATGTATGTGTGCACATTTGTCCTGTGTGCACGTGTTTATGCATTAGAAATTATGTGTTTAAACAACTTTGTGTGTGCACAAGTGTGTGGGGGTATATTTATGTAGGCATGTATTTGTGCATGCATTTGTGTATGTGTGTGTATGTGTACATATGCGTGTATTAGTGTGTTTGTACATTTGTACATTATAATATGTGTGAGCATATCCATATATTGCATTCATGTGTGTGTATGCCTTTGAGTGTGTGTGCATTAATGTGTCTATGAGTAAGTGCATGCATGTGCATGTCTGTGTATGTGTGTGTCTACATGTGTTTGCATGTACGTGTGTGTGCATTTGAATGTGAGTGCATGTGTTGTTCATGTATGTGTGTTCATGCTCAAGTGTGTGTATATCTACATGCACATATAAGTGTGTTTGTGTGCATTTTTGTGTGCATATAGATGTGTGTGTTTGTGCATATGTGGGTGTGGGTGTTTGTGGCATGCAAGTATGTCTCTAAGTACTTGTGTATGTGTATATATGTGTGCAAGTGTTTGTGTATGCATGAATTTACATATTGAATATGTAATTTTTTGTGTTTTGTTCCTATGCACATGTTGGTGTGCATGCATATCCATATCTTTGTGCACGTGTGTGTGAATGTGGCGGCATATCTGTGAGTCTATGTGTGTGTATGTGTTTTTGCATGTGCATATGTGTGTGCTTCTTCATCTATGTGCATGTGCAAGAGTGTGCATATGCATGTGTGTGTGGATGTGCACGTTTGTTTAAGTGTGCATGTTTGTGAGTGTTTGTGCCATGTACATGCATGTTTATGTGCTTGAGTGTGTGTGTGTGTGTGCATGCATATGTCTATTTGTGAGCACGTTTTTTATGTGTGTGTGTCCATTATTTGTGCGATTATGTTTATGAATGTGTGTGTATTATTTTATGCATGTATAGGTGTGTTCTTGAGTTCATGTGTGTGCATGCATGTGTGATTGGTTGTGTCTATGTGTGTATATGTGTGTATGATGTCTTCATGCTTGTGTGTGTGAGTGCATGCATGTGTTCACGTATGCATGCATTCGTATGTGTGTACATGTGTGTGGGTGTGCATATTCATGCAAGTGCATGTGTGTGAAAGCACGTGCAAGTTTGTGTGCATTTGTGTGTGCATGGGTGTGCCTCTGTTTGCTACTTATGTGCAAATATACATGCACGAGCATTTGTGCATATGTTTATGTGTGTGGACAAGTGCATGTGTGTTTGTATACATGTGTGTGTGAGTAAAAGTGTGTGTACAAGTGTGTATTGTTGTGTTTGTGCATATGAGTGCACGGAAGTGTGGGTCGATGTGCATGCGATTGCATATTTATATGCATTTGTGTGTTTCTAACCATATGCAAAGGTGTGCAGTGTGATTTGTGTTTATCTGTTTATGTGTATGTGCTTGTGTATGTTTATGAGCTTGTTTGTGCATATGTCTATGCAAGTATGTTGTTGTGTGCATATGGGGGTGTGTGCACATCTATGTTTGTTTACATGTGTGTGTCTACATGTGTGTGTGTGTGTGTGCATGTGTTCATGTGCTTTTGTGCTTTTGTGAGTGTATAGTTGTCTGAGGGTGTCGGTAGGTTAGTGTACATGTGTGTATGTATGTGAACATATGCGTGGTACATGTGTGGGCATGTGTGCATGAATGTGTATGTGTGCTAATACATGTGTATGCCTATGTGTATTGTATGTAAGTGTATTCATGTGTATGCATGGGTGTGCACACACCCATGTTCATATATATGAGTGTGTGTGTACATGTGTGCATGTGTTCTTGTATGTGTATTTGCATGTGTGGGCTTGTGCATATGTTCCATTGTACGTCTCTATGTCTGTGTGTCTATTTTTTATGTGTTTACATTCTACATGCATTTGTGTTTGCATATGTACATGTCTCACTACATGCATGTGCATGTGTGCATACATGGGTATGTATGTGTATGTGTATATCTATGGGTTTATTATGTTTGCATGTGCAACTGTGTATGTGTGTGTGCATATGTGTAGGGGAAAGAGATGTGTGTATGGACGTGTGTGGGGAGGGCACACACACACGTTTGTGTAAATTGGTGCATGTGTAAATTTTTGTGTTCATGCTTTTATGTGTTTGCTTATGTGTGTGTATTTGTGTATGTGTGTGTGTGCATGAATGCTAGTGTGTGTGCATACAGACACATCTTTGTGTGTGTTTTCTGTGTGTCCATGTGTATGTTTACGTGTGTATGATTTTACATGTGTGTCTACGTCTATATATAAGCATGTGTGTGCAAGTGTGCAAGCATTTGTGTGTATGCATCTATTTGCATGTCTATGTGCCTATGCATGCTAGTGTGTGCATGCACACATATGTGTGTATGTGTGTATGTGCTTGTCTGAGTTTGTGTGCTCTTGAGTGCATGTGTTTGGATACATGTGTACTTGTGTGCGTGGCTATGTTTGTGTGCACTTGTTCATGCTTTCCCATATGTTTGTGTGCACGTGCATGCGTTTGTGTGCTTGCACATATATATAAATGTGTCTTTGTGTGTGCGTACATGTGTGTATTTGTGTTTCTATGTGTACATGCATAAATAAGAATATGCATGTGTGCACATATTCATGTGTGGCATGCACTTGTGTGTGTATGTGTATGTATGTGTTTGTGTGTGTAAGTGTCTATACATATTTATACATGTGTATGTCTGTTTGCACTTCTGTGTTTGTGCACGTGTGAACATATCTATGCGTATGTGTATGCATGTGTGAGTGCATGTGTATGTTCATGCATGCATTTATGCATGTGTGTCTACGTGTGCGTGTGCGTGTGTGTATGTGTATATGCTTGTGTGTACGTGTGTCTATGTTTGTATATGTGTATGTATGTGTGTGCGAGTGAATGTGTGTGTGTGTGCATGTGTGTTGAAGCGAGAATGTGTGCATGTAAGAGTGTGTGTGCACATGCATCCATGCATGTGTGAATATGTATGTGGATGAATGCTTACGTGCATTTGTGAATGTGCACTTATGTGTGTTTTAAGGTGTTTACATGTGTGCATGTGTGTCCATCCTTTTATGTGTCTATGTTCATCCATGCATGTGCATGCATGCGTCTCTACATCTGTGTATGTGTGCATGTGTAGTTGTGGGTGTATGTGTATGTTATGTGCATGTGTGTTGTTGGGAATTACATGTGTGTCTGTGTGCATGTGTGTACATGTGCATGGGTGTGTGTGGGTGTATGTCTTGTAGTTTTTTGAGTGTTTCTACTTGGGTTTACATGTGTGTGTGCAAGTGTATGCATATGCATGTCCATGTGTTTTTGTCTAAATGTGCATGCGTGAGTGCATTTGTATGAGTGTGTGCATGTGTATGCATGGGTGCACACAAGTGTGTGTACATGTGTGTGTGTCTGTGATTTTGTGCACGTGTGTGTCTGTGTCCATGTGTGTGCATGTGCACGTGTGTGCGTCTTCAAGTGAGCATGTGTGCATGTTTAAGTGTATGTGTATGTGCACATGCATCCATGAATGTGTCTGCATTTGAATGTGTGTGCATGTATTGATTGTGTTTGTTTGTGCTTAAGTGTGTGCCTATTTATATGCACATGTCAGTGCATTTGTATGCATGTTTGTGTGCATATGTGTGTGTAGGTGTCTGTGAATACAAGTGTGTGTAAGAGTGCTTGTGCATGTGTATACATATGTGCATGTTTTTTTGTGTGCGTGAGTTTGTGTGTGTGAATTTGTAATTTTTTGTGTTTTCTTCTTGTGCAAGTGTGGGTGTGCATGCATGTCCATATCTTGGTGCACATGTGTGTGTGAATATATGTGTGCCTATGTGTGTGTGTGTGTACATTTGCATATGCATGTGTGTATGTGTCTGTGCTTGTGGATGTATATGCATGTGTAATAATGTGCATATGCATGTGTATGTGTGTATAGGTTTGTTTAAGTGTGGATGTTTTTGAGAGTTTGTGGATGTGAACGTGCATGTATATGTGTTTGAGTGTGTGTGTGTGTGTGTGTGTGTGTGCATGTGTGTGTTTGTGTGCATGTGTTTATGTGTGTGTGTGTCCATTATTAGTGTGATTGTGTTTATGACTATGTGTGTGTTTGTTTTTGTGCATGTACATATGTGTTCTTGAGTTCTTCTGTCTGCATATGTTTGTATGTGTGTATCTGTATATGTATGTGTGTATCTGTATATGTATGTGTGTATATTTGTGTGGGTGTGCATATTCATGCATGAACATCTGTGTGTATGCATGTGCAAGTTTGTGTGCACTTGTGTGTGCATGTGTGTACCTCTGTGTGCATGCTTGTGTGCACATGCATATGCACACACATGTGTGGAGATGTTTATTTACGTGAACAAGTGCATGTGTTTTTTTTGTTTAGATGTGTGTGTGTTTTTGTGAAAGCACATGTATATGTCTGTATTGTTGTTTTTGTGCATGTGGGTGCATGCAAGTGTGTGTAGGTGTGCATGTGTTTGCATGTCTATATGCTTTTGTGTGTGTCTATCCATCTGTGTGGGTGTGAATGTGTGTTTATCTTTGTGTGTTTATGTGTGTATGCTTGTGCGTGTGTGTGCATGTTTGTGCATATGATTATGCAAGCATGTGGTTGTGTGAATGTTGGGGTGTGTGCACATGTATGTGTGTCTACGTGTGTGTGTGTGTGTGTGTGGGTGCATGCATTCATGTGCGAGTGTGCTCGCATTAGTGTATAGTTGTGTGAGGGTGTCAGTGGGTGGCTATGCATCTTCCTGAATGTATGTGTGCATGTGTGTGCATACGTGTGTGTGTGTGTGTACATATGTGCGCTTGCATATGTATGTGTGTTAGTGTGTGTGTATGCCTATGTGTGTTGTATGTGAGTGCATGCATGTGTAGAGATGGATGTGCACACACCTATGCATATGTGAGTGTGTGTACATGTATGCCTCTATGTTTTTGTGTGTACTTACATGTGTGTGCTTGTGCATGTGTATATGTGTTCCTTTGTGTGTCTCTCTGTGTGTGTATTTTTATTCTACATGGAAGTGTGTTTGCACATGTGCATGTCTATCTATGTGCATGTGCATGTGTGCCTGCAAAGGCATGTGTGTGTATGGGTATGTTTATGAGTGTGTTGTGTGTGCATGTGGATCTATTTGTGTGTGCTTACGTGTGTGTAAGAGAAGGGGATGTTTGTATGCATGTGTGTATTTTCATACATATGTGTGTGTGGGTTGCACACACACACATGTGTGTAAGTGGGTGCAAGTGTACGTATGTGTGTGGTTTTGTGTGAATGCTTTTATGTTCGTGCTTAAGTGTGTACATTTTGTGTATGTGTGTTTGTGCATGACGACATGTGCATGTGCATATAGGAACATCTTTGTGTGTTTTTCAATGTATGTATGTGTATGTGTACATGTGTGTAATTTTGCATGTGTGTCTACAAGTGTATGTGTGTGTGTGTTCAAGTCCACATGAATTTGCATGTATGCATGTATTTGCATGTGTGTGTGCTAGTGTGTGCATGCACACACATGTGTGTATGTGTGTGTGCTTGTGTGAGTTTGTGTGCTTATGAGTGTGTGTGTGTTTGGATATATGTGTGCTTGTGTGTGTGGCTATGTTTGTGTGTGCTTGTTCATGTGTGTCCATATGTATGTGTGAACATGAATGTGTGTGTCTGCATGGACATGTATGTAAATGTGTTTGTATGTATGCACGTGTGCATTTGTGTGTCCGTGTGTACATGCATAAATAAGCATGTTCATATGTGTGCATATTCGTTTAACCATACACGTGAGTGCACCTGCTTTTGTGTGGGTGTCTATGTGTGTCTGTGTGCATGTGTGTTTATTTGGGTCTTTACATGTGTGTGTGTATGTGTGTCCATGTATGTGTGTGTATATGTACATGTGCACATTTGTCTATGTTCATGTGTTGTGCATTAAAATTTGTGTTTTTATACAACTTTGTGTATGTGCATGTGTGTGTGGATATATTTATGTAGGAATGTATTTGTGCATGCTCGTGTGAGTGTGTGTATGTGTACATGTGCATGCATTAGTGTGTTTGTACATTGGTGCATATGTACGAGAGTATGCACGCCTCTGCATTCATGTGTGTGTATGTGTATGAGTGTTTGTGCATGCATATATGTCTATGAGCAAGTGCATTTGTGCGCATTTCGGTGTATGTGTGCATCTATAAGTGTTTGCATGTGTTTGTATGTGCGTGTGCATTTGTATGTGCATGTGCATTTGAATGTGTGTGCTTGCATTGTTTATGTATGTGTGTTCATGCTCAAGTGTGCATATCTACATGCACATGTAAGTGGTTTGTGTGCATATAGATATGTGTGTGTGTGTGTTCATATATGTGTGTGTGAGTGTTTGTGCGTGCAAGTGTGTGTCCAAATGCTTATGCGTGTGTATATATCTATGCATGTGATTGTGTGTGCATCAATTTTCATGTGTGAAAATGTAATGTTTTGTGTTTGCTTCTTGTGCACATTTGGGTGTCAATGCATATCCATATCTTTGTTGACATGTGTGTGTGTGTTTGTGCATATATATGAGCCTATGTGTGTGTGTGCTTGTTCATGTATGTGCATGTGGAAGGGTGTTCATATGCTAGTGTGTGTGTGTGTGTGTGCATGTTTGTTCTTGTGTGCTTGTTTGTGTATGTGCTTGAGTGTGTGTGTGCATGCATGTGTGCGTCTATGTGCATGTGTTTATGTGTGTGTATCCATTATTTGTGTGATTGTGTTTATGAATATTTGTGTGTGTAAATTTTTATGCATATAATGGTGTGTTCTTGAGTTCCTGTGTGTGCATGCATGTCTGTGTGGTTATGTCTATGTGCATATATCTATGTGTATGTCTTCACGCTTGTGTGTAGGTGCATGCACGTGTTCACGTATGCATGAGTTCGTATGTGTGTACATGTGTGTGGGTGTGCACATTCATGTAAGTGCATGTATATGCATGCATGTACATGTTTGTGTACATCTGTGTGTGCATGTGTGTCCCTTTGTGTGCATGCTTTCGTGCAAATGTATGTACACGATCATGTGTGCATGCGTTTTTGTGCATGAAAAGTGCATGTGTGTATTTGTGTTCCTATGTGTGTGTGTGTGTGTATGTGTGTATTGTTGTGTTTGTTCATGTGGGTGCATGAGTTTGTGTGGATGTGCATGTGTTTGCATGTCAATATGCATTTTTTTGTGTCTATCCATATGCATGTTTGTGCATGCATGATTTGTGTTTTTGTATTTATGTGTCTGTGCTTGTGCATGTGTATGTGTTTGTTTGTGAATATATTTGTGCAAGCATGTGGTTGTGTGTATGTAGGAATGTGTACACATGTATGCGTGTCTATGTGTGTGTGTTTGTGTGTGTGTGTGTGCATGCATTCATGTGCTTGTGTGCTTGTGTGAGTGTATAGCTATGTGAGGGTGTTGGTGGATGGGTGTACATGTGTGTCTGTGTATGTGTGCTTAAGTGTGTGTGTGCGAGTACATGTGTTTACATGTGTGCATGTGTGTATGTGTTCTAGTGCATGTGTATGTCTGTGTGTGTTATATGTGAGTGTATGCATGTGCATGGATTCATGTGCACACACCCTTGTGCACATATATGAGTGCATGTACTTGTTTTCCTATGTGCTTGTGTTTGTATTTGCATGTGTGGTCTTGTGCATTTCCATGTGTTCCTTTGTGAATCTCTATGTCTGTGTGTCTAGGTTTTTGTATGTTTGTATTCTACATGTATTTGTGTTTGCTCAAGTATACATCTATCTACATGCATGTGCATGTTTGCATGCTTGGGTATGTGTTTGTAGGTGTATGTCTATGGGTTTGTAATGTGTGCATGTGCGTCTATGTGTGTGTGTAGGGGAAGGGGATGTGTGTTTGCATGTGTGTGTGGGGGGCACACGCACACATGTGTGTAAGTGGGTGCATGTGTAAATTTGTGTGATCATACATGTGCCTACATGCACATGCTTTTATGTGTGTGCATTTATGTATGTGTGTATGTGTGTGTGCATTCAGACACATCTTTGCGTGTGTGTTTTTCTATGTGTGTATGTTTATGTGTATATGTGTGTGATTTTGCATGTGTCTACGTCTGTATGTGAGAGTGTGTGTGCAAGTGCACATGTATTTTTGTGTAAGCATCAAAATCACACACTCTCACATACAGACGTAGACACACATATTTGTGCTAGTGTGTGCGTACACACACATATTTGTGTATGTCTATGTGTACTTTATGAGTTTGTGTGCTCTTGAGTGTACATGTTTGGATACATGTGTTCTTGTGTGTGTGGTTTTGTTTGTGTGTGCTTGTTCATGTGTGTCCATATGTTGGTGTGCACATCCATGTATTTGTGTTCGTGTACATATATGTAAATGTGTTTGTGTCTGTGCATACACGTGTGTATTTGTGTGATTGTGTGCACATGCATAAATAAGCACGTGCATATGTGTGCATATTCATTGGTTTGTGCCATTGCATGTACTTGTGGGTGTATGTCTATGTATGTGTTTTTATGTGTAAGTGTAGGTCCATGTTTGTTCATGTGTATGTGTTTGCACAAGTGAGTGTTTGTGTATGTGTATGCATAACTGTGCATGTGTGTGTGTGCGCAAATGTGTATGCATGTGTACGTGCATACGCACATTCATGCATGTGTGTGGGCATGCATGTGTACGTGTGTGTGTGTGTGTATGTGTCTATGTGTGTACATTTGTGTGTGTGTGTGTCCATATGTGTGCATCTGTATCTATGTGTGTGTGTGCATGTGTGTTTAAGCAAGCATGTATGCATGTCTGAGTGTGTGTTCACATGCATCCATGCGTGTGTGTGTGTGCATGTGTGAATATGTATGTGCGTGCGTGCTTACATGAATTTGTGAATATGTGTGTGGGCTTATGTGTGTTTTTGCGTGTTTACATGGGTGCATGTGTGTCCATCCTTTTGTTTGTCTATGTTTGTCTATGCATGTGCATGTGTGTCTGCATCTATGTATGTGTTCATGTGTGGTTGTGGGTGTATGTGTGCATTATGTGAATGCGTGTTAGTGGGCAAGTGCATGTGTGTCTGTGTGTGTGTGTGTGTGCATGTGTGTACATGTGCCTGGGTGTGTGTGTGGGTGTATGTGTTATAGTTTTTTTGTGTGTTTCTACATAAGTTTGCATGTGTGTGTGCATGTGTATGTGTATGCATATGCATGTGAGAGTGTATGTGTATGTGTATGTGAGTGTGTGTGTGTGTGTGTGTGTGTGCATGCATATGTGAATGTGTTGGGCTATATGTGAGTGTGTGTTTTTATGTATGAGCATGTGTGTGTGTTAATATGTGCATCTATGCATGCAGACATGTTTGTGCATTTGTGTGTTTTGCACTAAAGTGTTTGGGTGTGCATCTATGTATTTGTGTGTGTGTTCCTATATATGTGCTTGCGTGTGTATGTATATGTGCGTGCATATATTTTTACGTGCATGGCACGTGTGTCTGCGTGTGTCTTTATGCATGTGCATATGTGTGTGTGTGTGTAAGTATATGTGTGCAAGCATATGCATATGTGTACACATGTGTGTATGTGTGTGTCATGCATGACCATATGTTTATGTGGCTATGAATGTGCTATGTATACATGTGCATGCATGTGTCATTGCACACATACGTGTATTTATGTTTCTACCTACTGCACGCGTGTGTGTGTGCATGATCAAGTGTGTACTCATGTTTGTTGGTGCCTGTGTCTATGTGTGTGCGTGGCTGTGCACATGAATATGTATATGCTTCTATTTGCATGTATGTCTTCATGCATGTGCATGTCTATGGACATGTGTATCTGCATATTTGTGTATACATGAGTTTATGGGTGTGTACACGTACATGCATGATTGTGTGCATGTGGTTGTATGTGAGAATGTGTGTAAATGTATGTGTACATGTGTGCATGTGTCTATAAGCACATGCATGCATGTGTTTATCTATGTACCTTTTCCTACATGTGCATGTGTGCATTTGTATATGTGTGTGTGTGCATGTGTACTTGTGGTTATGCATATATATATATATATATATATATATATGTGTGTGTGCATGTGTGTGATTATATATCTATGTTTATGCATGTGTGTGCATGTGTGCATGTGTGTGTTTGCATATGTATGCATCCACTTGTGTGCTAATGTGTGTATTTATGAGGTTATGTGTGTCTGCATGAGCATGTGCACACAGGTGTCTACGAATGCATGCCTACTTATGTTGTACATGTCTATGTGTGCATGTTCATGTGTTTATGTGTGTGGTTTCCACATGTGTGTGTGTGTGTGTATACATGCACATCTGCACGTGTGAATTGGTTTGCATATGAGTGTGTGTGTGTGTGTCTGTATGCATGAGTGCTTCTGTGCATGTGGGTGTATATGCATGTGTGTGTCCATGTGAGCACGTATATGTGTGCTTATGTGCATTTGTGGATGCATGTGTGTATGTTCTTTTGCATGTGTGTGTAAGTATTTGTGAGGATGTCTAAGTGTTTTTCTGTATGCACGCACAAGTGTGTGAATGTGAGTTTGTGCATGTGTGCATGCTTGTGTGTGTGTGTGTGTATGTGGATGTATGTGTACTTGTATTTGTATGTGTGCATATATTTAGGTGCATGTATGTGTACAATGACGTGCATGTGTGTGCAATTTAGTGTGTGTCTACTTCTACTTGTGTATGTGTGTGCATGAGTATGCATCAGTGTATATGTGCATGTGTGCATGTGTGCATATGTGCATGTGTGTGTATGTACATGCTTTTCTGTATGTGCATGTGTGTGTAAGAGTGTGTCATCTTATGTGTGTGCATGTGATTGTGCCTTTACATATGTATCAGAGTGTATTCATGTGCATATAAGTTTGTGTGTTGATACACGCACATGTGTATGTGCATGTGATTGCATAAGACCATGTTTGTGTGCACATGTGCATGCATATGCATGTCTGTGTGTGTGCTTGTGGGCATGTGTGTATACATGTGGTTGTGTATGCACATGTGTTTGTAAGTGCATGCATGTTGGTGCATGTATGCATGTGTGTTCATTACTGTGTGTAAATGTTTGTGCATGTGCATGTGCACGAGTGTATGTGTGTTCATGCATGCATGTGTGTGTGTGCGTGCATGTGCATGAATCAATGTGTGTATGTGTGTGTGTGAGTTTGTGTGCATTGTTTGGTTTATGTGTGTGCATGTCTATATGTGTGCTTGCATAGGCAAGAGTGTGTGTAGATGTGTGGGTACATATGCTTGCACATTTGTGTATGTGTATTGGCACATGTTTGTCTTTGTGTGTGTGAGAATTCATGTTTGTAGTTATCTTTGCTAACATGTTTATGTGTGGGCATGGGTGTGGGTGTGCATGCTTAGGTGTTGTGTGTGTACTTTTACAAGTATGCATGAGTGTTTGTGCATGTGTTTGCATGCATGTGTACATGTGTACTTAAGGTTGTGTGTGTGTTGGCATGCATGCAATTGTGTAAGCATGTGTGTTCATGTGTGTGGGTGTGTTGGTTGTGTGTGTGCACACATACATGTGGGTGTGTACATAAATGCATGTCTGTATGTGTGTGCCTGCATGTGTCTTTTTATGTGAAAGTTTGCACACATGTGTGTTTTGCGAATGCATGCACATATGTCTCTTTATGTACATGTGCATGTGTGTTTGTGCAAGACTGTATGAATGTGTGTGTGCAGCCTTGTGTGTCCACCTATGTGTGCATGTGTATGTCTACACTTATGTGTACATGTGTGTGAGTGCATGTGCTTCTGCTCATATGCGTGTGTGCTTGTGTGTGTGTGTGTGTGCATGTGCATGTGGGTGTGTGTGAGTGTGTGCATGTGTGGGATTATGCACTCACATCTTTATGTACATATGTCTATGTGTTGTGCATACATGTGTGTTTATGTGTATGTATTCATGTGTGAATGTGCATGTGCAAATGTGCCTACATGTGTGCATGACACTTTGTGTAGGCTTGTGTTTATGTGCATGTGTGCATATGCAGGTGAACACATGTACATGTGTGCACATGCACACATGTGTGTTTGTGTGCATGCGTATTTATATTTGTGGATGTGTGTCAGTGCATGTGTTGTTTCTTCTAGTGTGTGCATGTGTGCGTGTGTGTATACAAGTGTGTTTTTGTATGCATATTTACGTAAGTGTGTGTGCTTACGTTTGTGTATGTGATTTTGTGTGTATGAACAATTGGGTCTCTAGGGAGTGTATGCTTATGTGTGTGCATATGTGTGTTTGTGCAAACACACACATGTGTGTGGGTCTTGGTGTGTGAGCTTGTGTGTGTGGGTATGTGTGTGTGTGTGCAAATAAACATGATTGTGGGTGTGGGTGTGTCTATGCACGCATGCACATGTGTGTGATGTGGGAGCATCTGTGAGCATGTCTTTCTATGTGTGTGCATGTGTACATGCTCTGTGTAGTTGTGTGCTTGTGTGTGCATATGTGTGTGCCTACTTGTGTGTATGTGCATGTGTGTGTGCATGTTTGTGTGCACATGTGTGTGCATGTGCATGTGCATTTGCTTGTGCTTGTGTGTGTATACGCGTGCATGTATGTGTGTGTGCATGTGTGTATGTATGGGTACATGTGTGTGCTTTTGTGTTCTTAGGTGTTTGTGTGACTGTGCATATTCATGTGTGTGAATTTGTGTGCATGCACTTGCTTCCAAGTGTGCCTATATGTATGTGTGGGGTAGGAGGTTGTGTTGGTGTGTGTGTTTGTGTACATGCACCCATGCATACATTTTTGTGTTTATGCATTTATATGTGTATGTGGGTGCAGATGTGCATGTGTGTATTAGTATGTGTTGGTATGTTTAGGTCTATATGTGTTCACATATGCATGTTTGTGTATGCATGCTTGTGTGTTTATGTGTGGTTGTGTGTGTGCATGCATGCGCATGTGTGTATATGGGTTTGTGTGTTTTTGTGTGTGTGTTTACATATGTGTGCATGTGTGTGTACATATGTGCATGTAGATGTATGCTTGTGTACATGCATGTGTGCATGTGTGCATGTGTGTGTGTGTATGTGTATGTGTTTACTTGTGTGTGTTTATGCTTGTGTTTGTTCATGAGTGTGCTTGTGCATACATGTGTAGGTTTGCACATGTGTGTGTATTCATGTCTGCATATGCATGTGTATGTCTTCTTGAAAGTGTGCAAGTGCATACGTTTGTGAGTGATTGTGTGCGTGCACGTGCATGCTAATTTGTGTGTTCATATGCCTATGTGCTTATCTGCATGTGTTGATGTGTGTATACATGATTATGTTTGTGTGTGTACTTGCACATATGTGTGCATGGATTTGTGTACATGTACAAGTGTGTGTGTGTGTGTGTACTTATGTGTGCCTTCACAAGAGTATTTGTGCTTTTGTGCATACCTATCATTGAGCATGTGTGTATGTACATGCATATGTGTGCATTTTGATGTATTTGTGTGTATGTGGATGCATGTGAGAGTTTAGATGTGCATGTATTTGCATGCATATGTGCATTTGTATTTACATCTATCCATGTGCATGTATGTCTACATAATTTATGTGTGTTTGGGTGTGCATTTGTGTGTGTGTTTGTGTGCATGTTCATGTGTGTGTGTACATATGTGTGCATGTGCCTGTGTTCAGGTACATGTAAGTGTGGGTGTTTATGCATGTGTGTGCATGTGTGTGTATACGTGCTTGTGTGTGTGTGGGTGCATGCATAAGTACATTTGTGCATGCAATCATGTGCATGTGTGTCTTCATGTCTGTATGGTGTGGGTGTGTGCATAGGTGGTTGCATGTGCATTGGTATGTGTGAGTGAGTGAGTGACTATGTGCATGTGTACGTGTATGTGTTTGTGCATGTGTGTGCATGCATGCTTGCATGTGTGTGCATATGCATGTATATTTGCATGCATGCATGCATGTGTGTGTGCTTGTGTGTGTATCTCTATGCATGCATAAGTTTGTACATATTTGTGTGTTCAACATACATATGTGTGCAAGTGTGTGACTGTGTGTGTGTGTGAATTTGCATGCGTGTGTATGCTCGCATGTGTGTATGCTCACATGTGTGTTTGTGCTCATGTGCATGTACTTATGTGTGTGTGTATGCATGTGCATGTGTGTGTGCATGTGCATGTGCGTGCAAAGTTGTGTGCATGCATTTGTGCATGTGTGTGTGTGTGTTTGTATCCCTGCATATGTGTTCCTATATGCATGTGTGTGTGTGTGCATTTGTGTAGGCTTGTGTGTTTGTGAGTGTCTCAAGGTGTGTCTATTGGTGTGTAAGTACATGCATGTGTGTGTGTGTGCATGTGGATGCCCATATATATGTGACTTTGTGTGATTGTGTGTGAGTGTTTGTGTGTTGATGTGTGTGGGTGTCTGGTGGTGTTAATGTATTTGTATGTGTGCATTTGTAAATGTGTGCGTGAGTGCTTGTCTATACATGTTCATGTGTGTGTACGTGTGGGCACATGTGTGTGTAGTGGTGCATATGTGTGTGTGTCCACGTGTGCTTGTGCATGTACATGTAGGTGATGATGCATGTGTGTGTGCTCAGGTCTCTATGCAGGCAGTTTTGCTTGTGCGTGTGCCAATGGTTACAATTAACGTGCTTGTGTCCATATATGTATGTGTAATTGTGTGCACATGTGTGTGTACAAGTGCATGCACTTATGTGGGCATGTGTGTCTACTAGCACACATGCATATGTATGTGTGCATGTCCATGTGTTTGCATACATGTGTGCATCTGTTTTTGTATATGTGTGCACATGTTTGTGTGCATATGAGTACATGTGTGTCTTTTTGAGTGTCTGCATATGTGTGCTTGTGTGTTTGTGTGTGCTTGTGCTTGCATGTGTGTTTGTGTCTATGTGTATGTGTTTGTGAGCATGTGCTAGTCTATTATATGTGCATGGGCAAGCGTATACAAATGTTGTGTCTATGTGTATATGTTTATGAGCATGTGCTAGTCCGCTTATGTATGCATGGGCAAGGGTATACAAATGTGTGTGCTTGTGTGTGTCTGTATTTTTTTGTGTGACTTTGTTCTTTTACCCGCATGTGTCCTCTTATGCTTGTGTATATGTGTGTGCTTAAGTGAATGTGTGCCTATTTGCATCTGTGGGTGGTGCATATATGCTTGTGTGCATGTGCATGTGCTTGTGCTTGTAAATACATGTTTGTGCATGTGTTTTTGTGTGTGTGCATGTGTATATGTGTGTGTACATGCAATCTTGCGTGAATGTATGTGCATGTGCGTGCATGTGCGTATGCATGCATATGTGCATGTTTGTTTGTGAGTGTGTGGTTGTGTGTATTTATGTGTGCATGTGCATGCATGTGTGTATTCCTTTTTGTGTGTATATGTTTGTGTGCAAGTGTGTGGGTGTGTGTGTATATGTGCGTATTTGCGTAAGTGTGAGTATGTTCATGTGTGCAAGTGTGCATATGTGTTTTTATGTGAGTGTGCACTTATGTCTACCAATGTTAAAGCATGTGTGTTTGTGTCTATGTGCATGCAAACATATGTGTGTGCATGTGTATATGTGTGTGGGAGTATATACATGTACATGTTCATTTTTGCATTTTTATGCATGGCACTTTGTGTGCACATGTGTGTATGATTGTGTATGCATGTGTTTGTGCATGCAAACATGTGTGTATATGTGTGTTTGTGCCTATGTGTGTATGCTTGTGTGTGTGTGTCTATGTGCATGTATCAATGTGCATGTGTGTGAGTACGTACGTGTGTGCATCTGCTTGTGTTTATGTGCACGTGTCTATTTCTCTATTTTTATGTGATTGTGTTTGTGCAATTATGAGTGAGTATTTATGTGAGTGCATGTGCATGTGTTTGTATGCATGTTTGTGCATGAGTGTGCTTGTGTGTGTCCATTAATGTGCATGGTGTGTGCAAGGGTGTGTGTGTATTTGTAAGTTTGCATGGGTGAGTGTGTGCATGTGCATATATATTTATATGTGCATGTTTGTGTCTGCAAGTGTGTGGGAGTGTACATGCATGCATGCATGTGTGTGTATGTGTATATATGGATGTGTGCCACTGCATGCATTTGCATGTATGTGCATGTGCATGTGTGTGAATATGTCTGTGTATGTGTGTGCTTGTGTGTGTCCATTAGTGTGCATGGCCATTTTTTTGTACATGTGTTATTGTCTCCATGTGTGTCTGTGCATGATTGTGAGTATATGTATGAGCATGAATGCAAGTGTGTGTGTGCATGTGTGAGTGTTTGCAAGTGCATATGTTTGTGTATACTTGTTCGTGTTTCTATTCATGTTTTTGTTTGTTTGCTTGCGTGTGTGAATATGTGTAAATATATATGCATGTGTGTGCAAGTGAGTGTGCATAGATGTGTATGTATGGTGTGTGAATGTGTATGGGTGTGTGTGCATCTGTGTTTATTTGTGCATGTCTATTTGTGTGAGTGCATGCATGTGTTCTTGAGTGAAGCATTCAAGTACATGGGTACATGCAAGTGTGTGTGTGAGTGTGCATGTTTACTTATGCATGTGAATGTATGTTTGTGTGTGTGCATGTGTGTGTGTGTGAGTGTTTATGTGTGAGCTTGCATGGGTGTGTGTGTGTGTGTGCAAGTGTGACAAATGTGCAGTATGCATGTTTGTAGGTGTGTGTGTGTGTGAGTGCATGTCTATGTGGGCATGTGCAAGCATATGTGTAAATGCTTGTGTGTGATTTTATGTCTACAAAAGTGCTGGTGTGTGATTGCACGTGTGTTGTGCATGTTCTTTGTGTGTGTGTGTGTGATAGTGTGACTATCAATTCATGTGTGCGTGTGTCAATGTGCATGCATATGTGTATGTGTGTACATAGTTGTGTGCCTGTTTATCTGTATGCATTTCATGTGAATGTTTCTACACACGAGCATATGTGCAGGTGTGTGTATGTGTGTTTGTGAGGATGTGTTTGTTAGTGTGTGTGTGTGTATTTTTGCATCTTTGTGTGTGTGTTCATGTGCACATGTATCTTTGTGTACCAACAAACATGTGTGTGAGTGGGTGCATCTGTGTGTGTGTGTGCACATGCACATGTGTGTATGTGAGTATTTTTGCATGTGTCTATGTGTTCATGTGTCTCTATGTGTGTGTGTGTGTGCATGTGCATAAATGTGTGCATAGTCGTGTGCATGCAATTACAGGTGTGTGTTCGTGTTTGTGTCCATATGTCTATATTTAAGTGTGTGTATGTGTGTTTCTCTGCATATGTATATGCATGTGTATGCGTGTGTGTGCCTTTGCACATGTGCATGCATGTGTGATTCGATGTGTGCATGTGTATGTGTGTGCATATTTGTTTAAGTATGCTTGTGTTTTTGTTTGCATATGTCTGCTTATCTGTGCATGTCTATGTGTGTGTTGCTATCCATGTGCAATTGTGTACCTCTATTTGTGTGTTTGCATGCATTTGCAAGTGTGCATGAATATGTGCATATATGTGTACATTTATGTGAGCAAGTGTGAGTGTGTGCATGCATGCATATGTGTGTGTAGGTGTCAATTCAAGTGCGAGTATGAAAGCAGGTGTGTGTGTATTTGTGTGTGCATGACAATGTGTGTATGTGTGCCAATGTCCATGTGCATATATGTAACTATCCATGTGTGTGTGAGTGTGTTTGTGCATGTGTGGTTGTGTTTATGATTGTTTGTATATGTGTGTGTGGCATATGGTGTGCATGGGTGTTCATGTATGTGCATGTTTGTGTGTCTTTATGTGCTTGTGTCTGTGGTGCATGTGTGTGTTTATGTGTTTGCATGTGTGTGTTTTAGTATGCATGTGTCTATATGTGTGTGTAAGCAAGTCTGTATGCTTGTGAGCTTGCATGTGTACATGCATGTGTGTATGTGTGTGTGTATTTATTTGTATGTGTGTGAGCATGTTTGTGTGTGTGTGTGTGTGCATATGAGTGTGTCTGTGCATGCCTGCGTCCACATGTGTAATTGTGAGTGTGTATGTGTTCTTGTGTTCGTGTGCCCTTGTGTGTGTATGTTGTATGTGCACGTGTGTGCATGTGTACATGTGCATGCATGTGTGTGTGTGCGTGTGTCTACTTATGTGTACAGGTTTGTATGTATGCATGCTTGTGTGTGTGGGTGTTTGCATGTGTGCATGTATTTGTTATGTGTTATACCCAGTAAAAATTTTTATGTTAATCTTTAATAAATTAATTTTTGGCTTGGATGATTTCAGATCGACAGTAGGATGAGCCAGGAGCTCAATTGGAGGCTATTAGAATTTCTGAAATTTCCTGGGGATTTTTCGGAGCACCGAGGAATTTTTAAGTAATTTTCCCTGTTTAATTGGATTTTTGGAAATTCGAAAATCTATTAATTAGATTTTTTTTTAAAACCGGAAAAATTGGTTTTTACCGCGCGTGAACCGGACCGGAGCGGTTCAGCGAAGGCGGGGGGCGGTTCGCCGAGTGCGTTTGCGCGTGCGTTTGGATAAGCCGCGGATAAGCGGATCGGACGGACGAGATCAGCGGTGGAGATTAACCGGCTGATCGAAGGTTAAACGGCGTTTTGGCAGGTCAACCGGCACTTAATGGGTCGTTAACGGGTTATTACCGGTTTAAGCGGGGTATTTAACCCGAACCGTTTCGACCCTTAGGGTTTCGAACGGCGGCCGGAGACGAGGCATTCGCGGCGGACGGCGATATTTTCCGGCAGCCTTCCAAGGGGCTTTTTATACCTGGAGGTTCGCGTGATCGAGGAGAATCGATTGGTACCGGTTTCGTGCGGCGAGGAGCAGCGGTTGGTCGCGTGCGAGCTTCACCGTCGCCACCGTCGCCGGAGAAGAAAGGTAGGAAATTCAGAAATTAAATTAGTTATTTAGCAAAATTAAAGCATGGAATATTTTGTTAATGTCTATCTGAGCATGTGATTGAAATTTTGAAGTCGGAAATGCATTGCAGTATTATAATTTTAGCATGTTAGGTTTTAGGGTTTCGGAAATTATACCGCCGAATTCGGGAATTTTACCAAGCATGTGTTGAATTGATTATGTGCTTTATTCATGTTAAGGTAGTATCGTATGCTGGAATTGTTTAATTTCGTAAATTGTCAAATTGGGGATCGGATGAAACTCCTTTGGTGGAAAATTTTAATTGAATCCTTAGAAATTAGTGACATTATTGAAACATTAGGATAGTACGAACATAGAATTTTGTTTCTCCTTGTTCGCGGTCGCCGGAAATCGGCGGAAGAATTTGATTTGGTCGGCGATTGCGTCGGCTAGGGTTTCGCGGGCATCGGATCGAGGAAGGAGAAGGGTTTAGATAATTACAAATTTAATTAAGTAATTAATGGTATTTACGCTATTTTATTAGTAATTAAAATAATCCAATTAACGGATTAATAAGAAATTGGTTCGGCGGTGTGTCGCGGTTCAGCGCGAGAGTTCCGAACCGGCAGCGAAAACCGGTTCAGCGGGATTCGGCGCGGACGAACGGCGCGAAAGCCGAACCGGCAGCGAAAACCGGTTCAGCGGGATTCGGCGCGGACGAACGGCGCGAAAGCCGAATCGGCAGCGAAAACCGGTTCCGCGGGATTCGGCGCGGACGAACGGCGCGAAAGCCGAACCGGCAGCGAAAACCGGTTCAGCGGGATTCGGCGCGGACGAACGGCGCGAAAGCCGAACCGGCAGCGAAAACCGGTTCAGCGGGAGTCGGCGCGGACGAACGGCGCGGCGCGGAGGAGAGAGAAGCGGAAGGAAAATTCGGAAATTTATTATTAATTCGAATTTTTGGAAATAAAAAGGATAAGCGAAAAATTTAATTCGGAAATTAATCCGAATTTTTGGAAAAATGATATATGTGGAATTTAAATTCGGAAACTATTCCGAATTTCGAAAAATGGATAAAGACGGAAATTGATTACGGAATTTAAAAATTTCTTGAAGTAGGGAAAAATGTTATCAGTGACGACAGTACAGTTGAAAGCAGTCATACAGAGGTATGGTACATGGATGCTACCAGAACAGTCAGTAACTGGTATAGTTGTATTGCTTGGATGGCAATGGCATGGATTGAGTCAGTTTACTCAGTGTTGGCATATTTTATGGATTGGCATACTGGATCGGACTACTATAGACCCTATATGATGTTTTAGGGTAGTTGTGGTAGGTAACTGTGCGGTTCAGACTTAGCTTCCACAGTATACATGTGGATTGGTATGCGCCTTGTCGTACCTGGACACATGTTGCCGAATCTTGGAGTTAGAGATTGACAATGACTGTAGGGGCGTGAGCTTCTATGGAAGTTGTTGGTAGAGGACTCCTTGGGACGGTGGCTGAGTCGACCTCTTCTGGTCCACGAGTGTAGGCCTGCGCTCCTGAGAGTGGCAGCGGCAGGGGTGACTCGCCGTGGCTAGCTAGGGTGTCTCACGTTGGCTAGAGATCTATGTGACGGGTTTGTCTATAGTCTTCAGAAGATTGATTGACGAGAGACGCTGCGGTGTCGGGTGCTAGGCGCCATGCGTGCGCAGAGATGGGCGTGTCCCGCTGGCATGCTACCTGGGAGCACAGAGGAGAGCTACTCTGTTGTGACTGGGGGTGACTGTGGATGGTCAGAGTCTGGAACTGAGAGTGCCTATCCACCATACATTGTTATGCTGTATTCCTATATTGTTGTTATTATCCTTCTCTTGCATGTGAGTTTTACTAGCTGTCTTTCCTACTGGGCGTAGCTCATTCCTGTATTATGTATTTTCAGTGGCTCGGCAGACTTGACGCTACCAGATTAGGTGGGATCGTAGTCAGCAGGTTTGGGGAGGATATCTGATTTGTGATTATCTAAAATATTCTGGTTAGTTGATTGTTACTATTGGATGTACTTAATGAGATTGTTATTCTCATATGTTATGTAATCCGTGAGGGTAATTCTGGCTTATGTTCTGGTTGGATAATATTGTACTTGTTAGACTTGGTTTATTTCTTGTAATGTAATCTCCATTTACTGCCCTACCTTATTGTATTGGAGTATGGTGTGTGGAGTGCCATATCTTATTTGTGGATGTTATGTATTTTATTTTTGATGGTGAGGTCATTACATGACTATGGAACTTAACCGTGGGGGTTCAGACTTCTATTAGACCGGTTCTCCTATCGGTATGGGTTAGGAGTATTGGGTCTAGCAGGAGTAACATTGCGCGAGTCCATCTGTTAATTCAGGAGTCATGAACCTGATTTGATGGTGTACCCGGGAGATGGGATCCACATTGTTAAGGAAAGTAGGTGTGTAATGATGTGTTATATCCTATGTTTTTCGTAGGCTACTCAGGTTGGTATGGGACGATCTGAGCTGTCTATATGTAAAAAAAAAAAAAAAAAAAAAATGTATGCCAAAAATCAGCCTAGGAAAAAATGGGGTGTAACAAGAGTGGTATCAGAGCCCCTAGGTTAAGATAGTGGGGCTAGACATGTATAGAAGTTCAGCCCTAGGTTAGGATAGTGGGGCTAGACATGTATAGAAGTTCAACCCAAGGTGGGGAGAACTGTTAGTAATTTTATTATACTATGGTAGTCCATATGCCAATTGCCAAATGACGACTCTAATGCCAGATTAGTTGCTTTTGACAGTATGGCTGGTACCAGGAGACTTTCCGCTCGTGGAGCAGCTAGAGGCAGACCTGTATCTACTACTCCTACCCCAGAGACGAGCCCAGCATTGCCAGTTGAGCCAGCCGTGGATCGTTGGATCGATGCCTTCATGCGGTTGCGTCCGCGGAGCTTCAGTGGGTCGGCTGACCCAGCGGTGGCAGATGACTGGATGGCTCATATGCTTGAGCTATTTGATGCCTTGGGATGTCCATTCGGCAGGAGGGTAGTACTTGCTGCTCTAGTATTGGAGGGAGAGGCTGCTACCTGGTGGAGAGGCCAGCGGCGCGCCATGTATGGGGAGGCCCAGAACAGCGAGATAGCATGGGAAGACTTTGTTGAGGCATTCAGGGAGTGCTACATTCCGGCTTCTGCTATGTCTCAGTTCAGGAGGGAACTTATACACCTCAGGCAGGGCCAGATGTCAGTGAACGGTTACTTATCGAGGTTCACTTATCTGGCGAGGTACGCCGCAGAGCTGGTGCCTTCTGAGGAGCGCAGATGTGAGATGTTCCTGGAGGGACTTCGTCCTATGCTGCAGCGCCAGCTAGTTGTGAGTCGGTTTGCCAGGTTTCGTGACTTGGTGGAGGCTGCGAGATCCGTCGAGCTTATTGATACCCGGATGGAGGCCCAGAGAGAGACTTATAACAAGAGGAAGGGATTCAGAAATGCCCAACTGAACGAAAATGAAAAGAGATACAGAGATCACCGTGGTACCCAGGAGGGCGTGGTCCAGCCACGGCCTATTTCCGAGAGGCCAGTGCAACAGACAGGTACTCGGACTGGGGGTATTATTTGCTACCACTGTCAACAGCCAGGACACATAAGGACCGACTGCCCGGAAAGGAAGAAACAGAGGATCACAGGACCGGTTGGTTCATCTGGGGGACAGCCCAGAGTATTTGCTTTAACTCAGCAGCAGGCTTCAGAGTCACCAGAGGTGATCACAGGTATGCTTTATTTTGGCAACGTGCAGTGCATGACTTTGTTTGATACTGGTGCATCTCATTCTTTTGTTGCTGAGAGGATCTGGAATCAAATATCAGGATCCAAGGGTTACTTGAAGGAACCCTTATTGGTTAGGCTTCCTGATGGGAAGGAGATTCCCACTGTTCAGAAGATTGACGGATCTATTCTGATCAGTGGACACGAGTTCGTGACAGAGTTGATGTGTGTGCCACTAGCAGAGTTCGACATCATTTTGGGAATGGATTGGTTGTGCTACCATGCAGTGGTGCTGGATTGTTGGGAGAAGAAGGTCAGGATCAGAGTGCCTGGTTCGGAGGATGTGATATACTTTGGTCTAAATAGACAGATTTCCCTGATCTCAGTTCTTCAGGCAGAGAGACTAGTGAGGAAGGGTTGTACTGGTTGGTTGGCTTATGTGACAGATAGTCAAGCCACTACTACCCTTATGTCAAATATCTTAATGGTGAGAGACTTCCCTGTGGTTTCTCCAGAGGAATTGCCTGGACTTCCACCAGCTAGGGAAGTGGAGTTTTCGATTAATAAGGATGGCAGGGTTGTGGCGTATGCTTCGAGACAATTGAAGGATTATGAGAAGGATTATCCCACTCATGACTTGGAGTTAGTTGCTATCATATTTGCCTTAAAAATATGGAGGCATTATATATATGGAGTGTCCGTAGACTGCTTCTCGGATCACAAGAGTCTCAAGTATCTATTCACTCAGAAGGAACTGAATTTGAGACAAAGGAGATGGTTGAAATTGATAATAATGAGAAATAGAAATAGATGAATATAGAGGAAGAGAGATGAATATGAAGAGAGAGATTATGAAGAAGAAATATGAGGAATATGAGAGAAAATTAAGAGATTATGATTATGAAGGTATGATGAAGAGATTGAAGAATGAGAATTAAAAGAGAAAGAATAAATTTATTTTATGAAAATGATTGAAAAGATTAAAATATGATTGCTGAGGAACAGGTTATTCCCTATGGTCAAGGTTCTGTGAAATAGACATGACGAAAGGGAGGCAACCTGGGAGCTAGAGCAGGATGTTGTGGAGAAGTGGCCGGAACTTCTTGCTGAATTTCGAGGGCGAAATTCCTGATAAGGTGGGGAGATTGTTATACCCAGTAAAAATTTTTATGTTAATCTTTAATAAATTAATTTTTGGCTTGGATGATTTCAGATCGACAGTAGGATGAGCCAGGAGCTCAATTGGAGGCTATTAGAATTTCTGAAATTTTCTGGGGATTTTTCGGAGCATCGAGGAATTTTTAAGTAATTTTCCCTGTTTAATTGGATTTTTGGAAATTCGAAAATCTATTAATTAGATTTTTTTTTAAAACCGGAAAAATTGGTTTTTACCGCGCGTGAACCGGACCGGAGCGGTTCAGCGAAGGCGGGGGGCGGTTCGCCGAGTGCGTTTGCGCGTGCGTTTGGATAAGCCGCGGATAAGCGGATCGGACGGACGAGATCAGCGGTGGAGATTAACCGGCTGATCGAAGGTTAAACGGCGTTTTGGCAGGTCAACCGGCACTTAATGGGTCGTTAACGGGTTATTACCGGTTTAAGCGGGGTATTTAACCCGAACCGTTTCGACCCTTAGGGTTTCGAACGGCGGCCGGAGACGAGGCATTCGCGGCGGACGGCGATATTTTCCGGCAGCCTTCCAAGGGGCTTTTTATACCTGGAGGTTCGCGTGATCGAGGAGAATCGATTGGTACCGGTTTCGTGCGGCGAGGAGCAGCGGTTGGTCGCGTGCGAGCTTCACCGTCGCCACAGTCGCCGGAGAAGAAAGGTAGGAAATTCAGAAATTAAATTAGTTATTTAGCAAAATTAAAGCATGGAATATTTTGTTAATGTCTATCTGAGCATGTGATTGAAATTTTGAAGTCGGAAATGCATTGCAGTATTATAATTTTAGCATGTTAGGTTTTAGGGTTTCGGAAAATTATACCGCCGAATTCGGGAATTTTACCAAGCATGTGTTGAATTGATTATGTGCTTTATTCATGTTAAGGTAGTATCGTATGCTGGAATTGTTTAATTTCGTAAATTGTCAAATTGGGGATCGGATGAAACTCCTTTGGTGGAAAATTTTAATTGAATCCTTAGAAATTAGTGACATTATTGAAACATTAGGATAGTACGAACATAGAATTTTGTTTCTCCTTGTTCGCGGTCGCCGGAAATCGGCGGAAGAATTTGATTTGGTCGGCGATTGCGTCGGCTAGGGTTTCGCGGGCATCGGACCGAGGAAGGAGAAGGGTTTAGATAATTACAAATTTAATTAAGTAATTAATGGTATTTACGCTATTTTATTAGTAATTAAAATAATCCAATTAACGGATTAATAAGAAATTGGTTCGGCGGTGTCGCGGTTCAGCGCGAGAGTTCCGAACCGGCAGCGAAAACCGGTTCAGCGGGATTCGGCGCGGACGAACGGCGCGAAAGCCGAACCGGCAGCGAAAACCGGTTCAGCGGGATTCGGCGCGGACGAACGGCGCGAAAGCCGAACCGGCAGCGAAAACCGGTTCAGCGGGAGTCGGCGCGGACGAACGGCGCGGCGCGGAGGAGAGAGAAGCGGAAGGAAAATTCGGAAATTTATTATTAATCCGAATTTTCGGAAATAAAAAGGATAAGCGAAAAATTTAATTCGGAAATTAATCCGAATTTTTGGAAAAAATGATATATGTGGAATTTAAATTCGGAAACTATTCCGAATTTCGAAAAAATGGATAAAGACGGAAATTGATTACGGAATTTAAAAATTTCCTGAAGTAGGGAAAAATGTTATCAGTGACGACAGTACAGTTGAAAGCAGTCATACAGAGGTATGGTACATGGATGCTACCAGAACAGTCAGTAACTGGTATAGTTGTATTGCTTGGATGGCAATGGCATGGATTGAGTCAGTTTACTCAGTGTTGGCATATTTTATGGATTGGCATACTGGATCGGACTACTATAGACCCTATATGATGTTTTAGGGTAGTTGTGGTAGGTAACTGTGCGGTTCAGACTTAGCTTCCACAGTATACATGTGGATTGGTATGCGCCTTGTCGTACCTGGACACATGTTGCCGAATCTTGGAGTTAGAGATTGACAATGACTGTAGGGGCGTGAGCTTCTATGGAAGTTTTTGGTAGAGGACTCCTTGGGACGGTGGCTGAGTCGACCTCTTCTGGTCCACGAGTGTAGGCCTGCGCGCCTGAGAGTGGCAGCGGCAGGGGTGACTCGCCGTGGCTAGCCAGGGTGTCTCACGTTGGCTAGAGATCTATGTGACGGGTTTGTCTATAGTCTCCAGAAGATTGATTGACGAGAGACGCTGCGGTGTCGGGTGCTAGGCGCCATGCGTGCGCAGAGATGGGCGTGTCCCGCTGGCATGCTACCTGGGAGCACAGAGGAGAGCTACTCTGTTGTGACTGGGGGTGACTGTGGATGGTCAGAGTCTGGAACTGAGAGTGCCTATCCACCATACATTGTTATGCTGTATTCCTATATTGTTGTTATTATCCTTCTCTTGCATGTGAATTTTACTAGCTGTCTTTCCTACTGGGCGTAGCTCATTCCTGTATTATGTATTTTCAGTGGCTCGGCAGACTTGACGCTACCAGATTAGGTGGGATCGTAGTCAGCAGGTTTGGGGAGGATATCTGATTTGTGATTGTCTAAAATATTCTGGTTAGTTGATTGTTACTATTGGATGTACTTAATGAGATTGTTATTCTCATATGTTATGTAATCCGTGAGGGTAATTCTGGCTTATGTTCTGGTTGGATAATATTGTACTTGTTAGACTTGGTTTATTTCTTGTAATGTAATCTCCATTTACTGCCCTACCTTATTGTATTGGAGTATGGTGTGTGGAGTGCCATATCTTATTTGTGGATGTTATGTATTTTATTTTTGATGGTGAGGTCATTACATGACTATGGAACTTAACCGTGGGGGTTCAGACTTCTATTAGACCGGTTCTCCTATCGGTATGGGTTAGGAGTATTGGGTCTAGCAGGAGTAACATTGCGCGAGTCCATCTGTTAATTCAGGAGTCATGAACCTGATTTGATGGTGTACCCGGGAGATGGGATCCACATTGTTAAGGAAAGTAGGTGTGTAATGATGTGTTATATCCTATGTTTTTCGTAGGCTACTCAGGTTGGTATGGGACGATCTGAGCTGTCTATATGTAAAAAAAAAAAAAAAAAAAATGTATGCCAAAAATCAGCCTAGGAAAAAATGGGGTGTAACAAGAGTGGTATCAGAGCCCTAGGTTAAGATAGTGGGGCTAGACATGTATAGAAGTTCAGCCCTAGGTTAGGATAGTGGGGCTGGACATGTATAGAAGTTCAACCCAAGGTGGGGAGAACTGTTGGTCATTTTATTATACTATGGTAGTCCATATGCCAATTGCCAAATGACGACTCTAATGCCAGATTAGTTGCTTTTGACAGTATGGCTGGTACCAGGAGACTTTCCGCTCATGGAGCAGCTAGAGGCAGACCTGTATCTACTACTCCTACCCCAGAGACGAGCTCAGCATTGCCAGTTGAGCCAGCCGTGGATCGTTGGATCGATGCCTTCATGCGGTTGCGTCCGCGGAGCTTCAGTGGGTCGGCTGACCCAGCGGTGGCAGATGACTGGATGGCTCATATGCTTGAGCTATTTGATGCCTTGGGATGTCCATTCGGTAGGAGGGTAGTACTTGCTGCTCTAGTATTGGAGGGAGAGGCTGCTACCTGGTGGAGAGGCCAGCGGCGCGCCATGTATGGGGAGGCCCAGAACAGCGAGATAGCATGGGAAGACTTTGTTGAGGCATTCAGGGAGTGCTACATTCCGGCTTCTGCTATGTCTCAGTTCAGGAGGGAACTTATACACCTCAGGCAGGGCCAGATGTCAGTGAACGATTACTTATCGAGGTTCACTTATCTGGCGAGGTACGCCGCAGAGCTGGTGCCCTCTAAGGAGCGCAGATGTGAGATGTTCCTGGAGGGACTTCGTCCTATGCTGCAGCGCCAGCTAGTTGTGAGTCGGTTTGCCAGGTTTCGTGACTTGGTGGAGGCTGCGAGATCCGTCGAGCTTATTGATACCCGGATGGAGGCCCAGAGAGAGACTTATAACAAGAGGAAGGGATTCAGAAATGCCCAACTGAACGAAAATGAAAAGAGATACAGAGATCACCGTGGTACCCAGGAGGGCGTGGTCCAGCCACGGCCTATTTCCGAGAGGCCAGTGCAATAGACAGGTACTCGGACTGGGGGTATTATTTGCTACCACTGTCAACAGCCAGGACACATAAGGACCGACTGCCCGGAAAGGAAGAAACAGAGGATCATAGGACCGGTTGGTTCATCTGGGGGACAGCCCAGAGTATTTGCTTTAACTCAGCAGCAGGCTTCAGAGTCACCAGAGGTGATCACAGGTATGCTTTATTTTGGCAACGTGCAGTGCATGACTTTGTTTGATACTGGTGCATCTCATTCTTTTGTTGCTGAGAGGATCTGGAATCAGATATCAGGATCCAAGGGTTACTTGAAGGAACCCTTATTGGTTAGGCTTCCTGATGGGAAGGAGATTCCCACTGTTCAGAAGATTGACGGATCTATTCTGATCAGTGGACACGAGTTCGTGACAGAGTTGATGTGTGTGCCACTAGCAGAGTTCGACATCATTTTGGGAATGGATTGGTTGTGCTACCATGCAGTGGTGCTGGATTGTTGGGAGAAGAAGGTCAGGATCAGAGTGCCTGGTTCGGAGGATGTGATATACTTTGGTCTAAATAGACAGATTTCCCTGATCTCAGTTCTTCAGGCAGAGAGACTAGTGAGGAAGGGTTGTACTGGTTGGTTGGCTTATGTGACAGATAGTCAAGCCACTACTACCCTTATGTCAAATATCTTAATGGTGAGAGACTTCCCTGTGGTTTCTCCAGAGGAATTGCCTGGACTTCCACCAGCTAGGGAAGTGGAGTTTTCGATTAATAAGGATGGCAGGGTTGTGGCGTATGCTTCGAGACAATTGAAGGATTATGAGAAGGATTATCCCACTCATGACTTGGAGTTAGTTGCTATCATATTTGCCTTAAAAATATGGAGGCATTATATATATGGAGTGTCCGTAGACTGCTTCTCTGATCACAAGAGTGTCAAGTATCTATTCACTCAGAAGGAACTGAATTTGAGACAAAGGAGATGGTTGAAATTGATAATAATGAGAAATAGAAATAGATGAATATAGAGGAAGATAGATGAATATGAAGAGAGAGATTATGAAGAAGAAATATGAGGAATATGAGAGAAAATTAAGAGATTATGATTATGAAGGTATGATGAAGAGATTGAAGAATGAGAATTAAAAGATAAAGAATAAATTTATTTTATGAAAATGATTGAAAAGATTAAAATATGATTGCTGAGGAACAGGTCATTCCCTATGGTCAAGGTTCTGTGAAATAGACATGACGAAAGGGAGGCAACCTGGGAGCTAGAGCAGGATGTTGTGGAGAAGTGGCCGGAACTTCTTGCTGAATTTCGAGGGCGAAATTCCTGATAAGGTGGGGAGATTGTTATACCCAGTAAAAATTTTTATGTTAATCTTTAATAAATTAATTTTTGGCTTGGATGATTTCAGATCGACAGTAGGATGAGCCAGGAGCTCAATTGGAGGCTATTAGAATTTCTGAAATTTTCTGGGGATTTTTCGGAGCATCGAGGAATTTTTAAGTAATTTTCCCTGTTTAATTGGATTTTTGGAAATTCGAAAATCTATTAATTAGATTTTTTTTTAAAACAGGAAAAATTGGTTTTTACCGCGCGTGAACCGGACCGGAGCGGTTCAGCGAAGGCGGGGGCGGTTCGCCGAGTGCGTTTGCGCGTGCGTTTGGATAAGCCGCGGATAAGCGGATCGGACGGACGAGATCAGCGGTGGAGATTAACCGGCTGATCGAAGGTTAAACGGCGTTTTGGCAGGTCAACCGGCACTTAATGGGTCGTTAACGGGTTATTACCGGTTTAAGCGGGGTATTTAACCCGAACCGTTTCGACCCTTAGGGTTTCGAACGGCGGCCGGAGACGAGGCATTCGCGGCGGACGGCGATATTTTCCGGCAGCCTTGCAAGGGGCTTTTTATACCTGGAGGTTCGCGTGATCGAGGAGAATCGATTGGTACCGGTTTCGTGCGGCGAGGAGCAGCGGTTGGTCGCGTGCGAGCTTCACCGTCGCCACCGTCGCCGGAGAAGAAAGGTAGGAAATTCAGAAATTAAATTAGTTATTTAGCAAAATTAAAGCATGGAATATTTTGTTAATGTCTATCTGAGCATGTGATTGAAATTTTGAAGTCGGAAATGCATTGCAGTATTATAATTTTAGCATGTTAGGTTTTAGGGTTTCGGAAAATTATACCGCCGAATTCGGGAATTTTACCAAGCATGTGTTGAATTGATTATGTGCTTTATTCATGTTAAGGTAGTATCGTATGCTGGAATTGTTTAATTTCGTAAATTGTCAAATTGGGGATCGGATGAAACTCCTTTGGTGGAAAATTTTAATTGAATCCTTAGAAATTAGTGATATTATTGAAACATTAGGATAGTACGAACATAGAATTTTGTTTCTCCTTGTTCGCGGTCGCCGGAAATCGGCGGAAGAATTTGATTTGGTCGGCGATTGCGTCGGCTAGGGTTTCGCGGGCATCGGACCGAGGAAGGAGAAGGGTTTAGATAATTACAAATTTAATTAAGTAATTAATGGTATTTACACTATTTTATTAGTAATTAAAATAATCCAATTAACGGATTAATAAGAAATTGGTTCGGCGGTGTCGCGGTTCAGCGCGAGAGTTCCGAACCGGCAGCGAAAACCGGTTCAGCGGGATTCGGCGCGGACGAACGGCGCGAAAGCCGAACCGGCAGCGAAAACCGGTTCAGCGGGATTCGGCGCGGACGAACGGCGCGAAAGCCGAATCGGCAGCGAAAACCGGTTCAGCGGGATTCGGCGCGGACGAACGGCGCGAAAGCCGAACCGGCAGCGAAAACCGGTTCAGCGGGATTCGGCGCGGACGAACGGCGCGAAAGCCGAACCGGCAGCGAAAACCGGTTCAGCGGGAGTCGGCGCGGACGAACGGCGCGGCGCGGAGGAGAGAGAAGCGGAAGGAAAATTCGGAAATTTATTATTAATTCGAATTTTTGGAAATAAAAAGGATAAGCGAAAAATTTAATTCGGAAATTAATCCGAATTTTTGGAAAAATGATATATGTGGAATTTAAATTCGGAAACTATTCCGAATTTCGAAAAATGGATAAAGACGGAAATTGATTACGGAATTTAAAAATTTCTTGAAGTAGGGAAAAATGTTATCAGTGACGACAGTACAGTTGAAAGCAGTCATACAGAGGTATGGTACATGGATGCTACCAGAACAGTCAGTAACTGGTATAGTTGTATTGCTTGGATGGCAATGGCATGGATTGAGTCAGTTTACTCAGTGTTGGCATATTTTATGGATTGGCATACTGGATCGGACTACTATAGACCCTATATGATGTTTTAGGGTAGTTGTGGTAGGTAACTGTGCGGTTCAGACTTAGCTTCCACAGTATACATGTGGATTGGTATGCGCCTTGTCGTACCTGGACACATGTTGCCGAATCTTGGAGTTAGAGATTGACAATGACTGTAGGGGCGTGAGCTTCTATGGAAGTTGTTGGTAGAGGACTCCTTGGGACGGTGGCTGAGTCGACCTCTTCTGGTCCACGAGTGTAGGCCTGCGCGCCTGAGAGTGGCAGCGGCAGGGGTGACTCGCCGTGGCTAGCCAGGGTGTCTCACGTTGGCTAGAGATCTATGTGACGGGTTTGTCTATAGTCTCCAGAAGATTGATTGACGAGAGACGCTGCGGTGTCGGGTGCTAGGCGCCATGCGTGCGCAGAGATGGGCGTGTCCCGCTGGCATGCTACCTGGGAGCACAGAGGAGAGCTACTCTGTTGTGACTGGGGGTGACTGTGGATGGTCAGAGTCTGGAACTGAGAGTGCCTATCCACCATACATTGTTATGCTGTATTCCTATATTGTTGTTATTATCCTTCTCTTGCATGTGAATTTTACTAGCTGTCTTTCCTACTGGGCGTAGCTCATTCCTGTATTATGTATTTTCAGTGGCTCGGCAGACTTGACGCTACCAGATTAGGTGGGATCGTAGTCAGCAGGTTTGGGGAGGATATCTGATTTGTGATTGTCTAAAATATTCTGGTTAGTTGATTGTTACTATTGGATGTACTTAATGAGATTGTTATTCTCATATGTTATGTAATCCGTGAGGGTAATTCTGGCTTATGTTCTGGTTGGATAATATTGTACTTGTTAGACTTGGTTTATTTCTTGTAATGTAATCTCCATTTACTGCCCTACCTTATTGTATTGGAGTATGGTGTGTGGAGTGCCATATCTTATTTGTGGATGTTATGTATTTTATTTTTGATGGTGAGGTCATTACATGACTATGGAACTTAACCGTGGGGGTTCAGACTTCTATTAGACCGGTTCTCCTATCGGTATGGGTTAGGAGTATTGGGTCTAGCAGGAGTAACATTGCGCGAGTCCATCTGTTAATTCAGGAGTCATGAACCTGATTTGATGGTGTACCCGGGAGATGGGATCCACATTGTTAAGGAAAGTAGGTGTGTAATGATGTGTTATATCCTATGTTTTTCGTAGGCTACTCAGGTTGGTATGGGACGATCTGAGCTGTCTATATGTAAAAAAAAAAAAAAAAAAAATGTATGCCAAAAATCAGCCTAGGAAAAAATGGGGTGTAACATTATGTGTGTGTATGCTCATGTGAGTTTATAAGTACATGTGTGTGGAGGAGTGTATGTGCTAGTATATATATGTGTTGCCAATGCATGTGTGTATATTTGTGTGTGTGTGTGTGTGCATGTGTGCTTGGGTTTGTCTATATGTGTGCAAGCATGCTTTTGTGTATGTTCATGTGTGCACGTGTGTGTGTGTGTGTGCATGCTGGTGTGTGCGTTGTTGTGCATAAGCTTGTGTCTACATGTGTGTGTGTCTACTTATGTGTGCATAAGAGCTTGAGTTTATGCATGCAAGCATGTACATATACGGGTGTGTGGATAGGTTTGTGTGTGGGAGTGAGTGCGATTGTATATGTGCATGCATGCATTTTTGGGAATGTATGTATGTGTATATGTGTGTGCATGTTTGCATATGTGTGTGTCTGCCTGTGTATGTGTGTGTGTGTGTGCATGCATGCTTGAATAGTGCAGGTATTCATGTATGTAAAAGTGTGCATGAGCATATGTGTGTGTATGCATGTTCATGCATGCATGTGTGTATGTATCTATGTTTGTACATGTGTAAGTATACATGCATGTGAATGTTCATGTGTACGAATGATCATGCACATCAGTGTGCATATGTGTGGTAGCATGCATGTATGTGTGTGTGTACGTACATGGTTATGTTCATGTGTATGAGTGATCAAGCACATCCGTGTGCATATGTGTAGTAGTGTGCATGTGTTGATATGTGTGGGTGTGCATGAGTGTGCATGTGTGTGTCTGTGTTTTTTTGTGTGTGTTTGCATATGCATGTGTGCAAGTGCATGTACTTATGCATGTGTGTCTATTTTTCTTTGTGTATGTGTGTAAGCATGTGTGTGTGTATGTGTATGCATATGTGTGTGTGTGCGCATGAGCATGCATGTTTGGGTGTGTGTATGGTTGTTGGTGTATATGTGTAAGTGTATGTATGTGTTCATAGTTTTATGTGTGGGCTTGTATGTGTGTGGGGGTATATGTATGTGTCTGTGAGTTTATGTGCATGCATATGTATGGAAGTGCATGTGTTTTTGTGTATTAGCTTGTGTGTGTATGTGCATGCCTATTTTGTGTGTATGTATATGTAGGTGGGGAGCATGTGTGTATGCTGTGTGAGCATGGGTATGCATGTGCATAGGTTTGTGTATGTGTGTGTACCTATAATGTGTGTATGCTTGTGTGTGTTTACATGTGTTCATGTGTACTTGCATGTGTGTAGGTGTGTGTTCATGTGCATGTTATTGTGTATGTTTCTGTGTGTGTGTGCATGCATGTTTGTGTGTATGCATATACAGGTGTGGGTGCATGTGTGTGTGTGCTATGCAAGCTTGTGCATGTGTGTGTTGGGTTGTCTATGTGTGTGTTTGTGTGTGCGCATGTACCTACACGTGTTGGTATGCTTGTGTGTGTTTACATGTGTTCATGTTTATATGCGTGTGTGGGTGTTGTCATGCATACGTGCAGGTACGTGCATACATGCTTGTCTGTGCATATGTGTGCACATATGTATGTCTAGTTATGCCTATGAGTATATGTAGGTCTGTATGTTTATAAGCATGTGTGCTTATGCATGTGCGTGTGCATACATGTGTTTGTTTGTGAGTGCAAGCATGCATGAGTGTGAGTTTGTGCATGTACATGTGTGGGTGTGTGTGGATGCGTGTGAGTGCATGTGTGTGTCTATGTGTTTTTGTGTGTGTGTTTGTATGTGCATGTGCATGTGTGCAGGTACATGTACTTGTGCATATGTGTCTATGTTTTTCTTTGTGTATGTGTGTAAGCATGTATGTGTGCATGTCTATGTGCATGTGCATGTGTGTGTGTGTGTGCATGAGCATGTGTGTGTGGGTGTGTGTATGGTTGTTGGTGTATATGTGTAGGTGTATGTATGTGAGTATTGATTTGTGTGCAGGCTTGCATGTGTGTGGGGGTGCGTGCATGTGTTTATTAGTTCATGTGCATGCATATGTGTTCAAGTGCATATGTGTGCATATGCATGTGTATGTGTGTGTACATGTGTGTGTGTGTTTGTGTCTTTCTATGTGCATGCATGTGTGCCTGTATGTGTGTGTGTGTTCATGTGTGTGTAGTTTTGTGTGTGTGCTCTTATGTTCCTATGTGGGTATATGTGCAAATACATGTGTACATGGATGCATGTGTGTGTCTGTATGTGTGCGTGCATGCATGTGTATACATGGGCATAAGCACGTGTGTTTGTGTATGTATCTATATGTGTGTTTGTGTGGGACTGTGTGTGCTTGTATTTTGTGCATATGTGTGTGCTTGTGTGTCTACATTTGCATGTGTTTGCATTTTTGTGTGCACATGCACTTATGTGTGCATGACTCTATGGGAGTGGGTATGTGTTTGTGGGTGTGAATTTGTTTGTGTGTTCATTATTGTGTGTCTGCATGCATGTCCTTGTGCATATATGTGTTTGTGCTTAAGCGTGTATATGTGTGTGCATTTGTGTTTGTTTTTAAGTGTGTGTGAGTCTGTGTGTGCTTGTTTGCATGTGTTAATGTTCATGTGCCTATGTGTATGCGTATAGGTGTGTGTGTGTGTGTGTGTGTGTGAATATTTATGCACATTTGTGTGTGCCTTTGTGTTTGTGTGTCTGTGCTTGTGCATATTTGTGTATGTGTGCATGTGCATGTGTTTGTGTGTATGTGTGTGCATGTGTATGTGTGCACATGTACATGCTTGCATGCAAGTGTTTAAGCATGTTTATGCAAGCATTTGTTATCATGTTAGTGCGTGTGTGTATTTCTACTAGAAAATATGCACATGTGTGTGTGACTATGCATGCGTGCATGTGTGTGTGTATGCGTATGTAGGTATTCGTATGTGTGCTCTTTTGTGTGTGTGAGTGAGTGTATGTGTGTGTGTGTGCATATATCCATTCTTGTACATGTTTACATGTGCATACACATGTGTTTTTGTGTTTGCATTCATGTTTGTTTGTGTCTTTGTGACTCTGCTGTGTCCGTGTCCATGTGCATGTGTGTGCACATTTGGGAGTAGCCTTTGTGCTTGCATGTGTGTGTGCTTGTGTGTGTACACGTGCATGTTTGTGTGAGTTCATGTATTTGTGTTTGTGTGTGTGTGTTTGTGCATATGTATGTATGTCTGTATGTGTGTTTGTGTGTGCGTTTGTGCATGTGTGTGTGCCTACATGTGTGTATAAGTGTGTGTTGTTGAGTACGTGTGCCTGTGTGCTTGTGTGTGCATGTTCATGAGTGGCTACGTCTTTGTGAATTTGAATGTCTACATGTGTGTAATGCATGGACGTGTGTGCATGCATGCGATCATGTGTTTATGTGTGCGTGTGTATACTTGTTCATGTTTGAGTGTGTGTTGGGTTTGTCTACGTGTGTAGATATTTTTGTGGATGTGCATGTGTATGTAATTCTATATATTTGTGGATGTTGGAATGATTATGTGTGGGTATGCATGTTTGTTTGTGCATGTGTATGCATATAGATGTGCATGTGTGTGTGCATGTCAATGTTTGTCTGTGTGTGTGCATACATGTGTGTGTGTATATGTATGCGTGTGTGTGTGTGTTTAGTATGTGTTTTGGTGTTTATGTGTTTGAGTTTGTGCATGTGTATGTGTATGGGTGCATGAGTGTGTGTATGCACACACATTTATGAGATGGTGAGTGCATGGGTGCTTATGTATTTGTGTGTGTGGGAGTGCATGAATACTTGTGTGCATGCACATGTGTATGCAGGTGCATGTTTTTTTAATGAATTCTCATGTGTGTCCATTTTTGTTAGCATGTGAGTGCAAGTATATGAATATGTGTGCGTATGCATGTGTATGTGTGTGCATTTGAAAGTGCATTTGTGTGCGTGTGTGTGTGTGCTTGCAGGTGAGTGCACATGTGTGGCTGTGTGTGCATGTGTGTTCATTTAGGTGTGCATGTGTGTGTCTATGTGTATGCGCATACATGTGTGTGTTCTTGTTTGCACATATGTGTGTGTATATGTGTGTGTGCTTATGTGTGTGCATGCATATGGGTGTCTAAATGTGTATTCATGCATATACATTTGTGTTCAAATGTATGTGTGCATGTATACGTGCATGCATGCATGTATGCATTTGTGTGTGGTTGTGTGTCCATGTGCGTGTGCTTGTGCACATGTGTGTGTGCGCATTTGTGTGCATGTGTTTGTGTGTCTAAGAGCATGCATGCATGTGTGTGCATGTTTGTGTGTTTGAGTGTATGTGTGTGTGTGCACATTTGTGTTTGAGTGTAAGTATATGTATGGATGTTTGAGTGTGTTTTCATGTTCGTGCATGTGTGAGTATGTGTGTGCGTCTATGTTTGTGCATGTGTACATGTATGTGCACATGTGTTTGTGCATTTGTTCATGTGCTTAAGCATGTGTGTGTGAATGTATTGTGTCTGTATATGTGTGTGTCTGTATTTATATTAATGAATAGGTGTGTGTATGTGTGTGTGCGTGTGTGCATGTATGTCTGTGTATGGGTGTCTGTTTGCATGTTTATGTGCTTATGTGATTATGATTGTGTATATAAATGCATGTGAGTATCTATGTGGACGTACCCATATGTGCACCTATGTATGTACATGTATGTGCATATATGTGTGTGATTAAGTGTATGTGTGTGTTTGTGTGCATGTGTGTGTATTTATGTGTGCATGTGGGCCTGTGTGTATGTGTGTGTGCACACACATGTGCCTATGCGCATATGTGTGTGTATGCATGTTTATGGCATGCCTGCATATGTATGTTTTTGTGTGTATGTGGGCATGTATGTGTGTGTGCAGATGCATGTTCACATGCATGTGTGTGAAAGTGTGCTTACGCATGTGTGTGTGTACATTTGTGTGTCCTTGCATGTCTTTGTAGTTGTGTGTTCATGTGCATTCATGTGCATGCATGTGTGTGAAAGTGTGTGAGCATGTGTGTGTGTGCATATATGTGCATGTGTGTGTCCATTTGCACACTTGTGTATTTGTGTGTGTGTGCATGCACGTGTGTGTTTTTGTGTACTTGTGTGTACGTGTGTATAATTATCAATGTTTGTTTGTTTGTGTGTATGAAAGGGTGCATTTGTGTGTGTGCATGTTTGTGTGCATTTGTGTGTGTTAATGCAAGTGCATTTGCATGTGTGTGTGTGTGTGTGTGTTTGTGTATGCATATCTGCATGAGTGTGTATGAGTGTGTGTAGGTGTGTGCATGTCTATGTGCATGTGTGAGTACATATGTGTGTGCATACATACACGTTTATGTGCTTGTGTATGCGCGTGTGCATCTGCCTATGTGTGTGTGTTTGCTCATGTCTTTACATGTGTATGTGTGCATGTGCATGTGCATGCATCTATATATGTGTGTGTGCACATGGTTTTTTGTGCATCTGTGTCTGCATGTGTGTGTGAGCATGCATGCTCAAGTTTTTGTATGTGTGTACAAGTGTGCATGCATGTGTATTTGTTTGCAAATGTGTGTGTGTGCATGTATGTGCATATGTATGTGGATGTGTGCATATTGTGCATGTGTATATATGTGTATGCATGTGTCTGCATATATGGGTTTGCACATTTTCATGTGCATGTGCATGGCATTATGCGTGTGTTCTTATATGTGCATGTCTATGAATCTATGCATGTGCATATGTGTTCCTATTTGCGTGCTTGTTCATGTATGTGTGTGTGCTTGTGCATGCATGTTCATGTGCATGTTTGTGCACTTGCATGTGCATACGTCTGAGTGTATTGTTGCATGTTTGTGTGTGTATGCAAGTTTTTTCTATGAATGGAGGTGCATTTCTATGCATGTGTCTATGTGTACCAATGTGCACGTTTGCTTCTGTGTGGGTACATGCATGTGTGCATGTCGGGTGAGTGTGTAAGAAAGCTTGTGCTTGTGTGTGTGCATGTGGGTTTGTGGGTGTACATGTATACATGTCTGCATATGTGTGCTTGTGTGTGTATTTATGTGTGAGCATGATTGTATACATGTGTGTGTGTGTGTAGCATGCTACTTATGCATGTGTGTGCATGTGTATACATGTGTGCGTGTGTTATTGTGTGTGTATGTGTATATGTGTAAGCATATGCATGTGTGTTTGCTAGTGTTCATACACACATGCTTATGCCTATGAGTGGGTGTTTGTTTGCAGGCACCAGTGAGTGTGTGTTCCTTTGCATGTGTGTGTGTGGATGTGCATGGTTGTTTTTGTGCAAGCATGTGTATGTTTGTGGGTCATGTGAGTGTGTGTGGATCTACATGCATTCATGTGTGGATATGCATTTGTGCATGTCTATCAATTGGCATTTTTGTCTACTTGTGATTTAAGTTTTGTGCGTATTTGTATGCGTGTGTGTTTTTTTCCTTGTATGTGTGTGTGTGCATGTGTTTGTGCATTTTCTTGCAAGTGGTTGTGTATGTAAGCATGTGTGTGCATGCATGTGTGTCTTTGTTTGTCTATGTGTACTTGTGTGTGCATGGGTGCTTCTCTAGTGTGTGTGTGTATGTATTCATGCATGAGTGTGTAGCTATGTGTGGTTATGTGTGTGCATGTATGCATGCATGTGCTGCAAGAGCACATGTTTGTGTGTGTGTTATTGTGTTGTGCATCAATGCATGTGCATTTGAATCAATGCACATGTGTCGGCATGTGGTTGTGCATATGCATGTGTGTGCATGTGTGAGTGTGATTGTGCATTTTTGCAAGTATATTCCTATGTGTATTTGTGTGTGTGTATGCATGAGCCTATACATGTTTGCATATGTTGTGCATGCATGCGTGTGGTTGTAGGTATGTGTGTATGTGTACATGTGTGTGTGCAAGTGTGCATGTGTAAGTGTTTGAGTTTGTGTTTTTGCTTCTGTGTTCTTTTGAATTTGGCCATTGCATATTTGTACCTAATGATGTATGTGCATATTCATACATGTGTGTCTTTGTGGTTGTGTTCTTGCATGTGTGTACATGTATGTGTGTGTTTACTTTTGCATGTGCACCTATAAAATGCATGTGTGTGTGTATAAGAGTGTGTGTAGATTTGTGCGTATGCATGTGTGTGTGCATGTTTGCAAATGTGCACATGCACACATGTTTGTCAGTGTTTGTGCATGCTTGTGTAGGTGGGTGTTTGTGTGTGCATGATTGCCTTTTTATGTGTGTGCAAGTGTGCGTGTACATGTGTGTGATTACCTTCATGCTTGTGTGTGCATGTGTATGTGCTAATGCATGTGTGTGCTAGTGCCCTCACATATGTCTATGCATGTGTATGTGGTGTCCGTATGTGTTTGTGAGCGTATATGCATACACACATGTGTGGGAATGCATGGATTTGTGTGTGTTTGTTTGCTTATGCAAGCGTGCATATATGTCTTTGTATGCATATGATTTTATGTGAATATGTGTGCATGTGTGTGCGTTTATCCTTGTTTACATGTGTTTGTGTGTGTCCTTGTGTGTGTGTGTGTTTGTGTGTGTGTGTGTGTGCTTGTATATATGTGTGATTGTGTGTGTGTGCATGCATGTGTGTTTGCATGTGCATGTGTATGCTTGTATGTTAAATTTTGTAAGTTTGTGATTTTGTATGTACTTATATGTATGAGTGTGCATGCATGCATACATGTGTGTTCATGTGTTTGTGTACATACTTGCATATTCATGTGTTTGTTCATTTGTGTGTGTGTGCTTTTGCATGTGTGAATAAGTGTGTGTCAATTTGTGTATGTGCCAGTGTGTGCATCGACATGCATGTGTGTGTGCCTACGTGTGTGTGTGCGTGTGATGGTGCATGTGTTTGAGAGAGTTTGTGTGGATGTATGCATTTGTGTGGGTGTTTATGTGCACATGAGTGTGTGCATGCATGTCTGCATGTGTATGTGTGTATGTTCAAGTTTTCTTATGCTTGTGTGTGTGGGTGTGTGCAAGTGTTTATGTGCATGCATTTGTGTGCTTATGTGTGTGCTTATGTGTGTGCTTGTGTGTGCATATATGTTGATTGCAATTAAACTTGGCCCAATCTTTTCTAAAAACTAAAAAAAAAAGATGTCTGTATGTGTGATGTTTGTTTACATGGATACATATATGTGCATCTACATGTGTTCTTGTGTGTGTAGATGTGTGTGTGTGCATGCATCCTTCTGTTTGTACGAGTGTGTATGTGTGTATGCACACATGTGTGTTTGTGCAACTGTGTGATCATGTGCACCTATGTCTTCATCAATATATGTGTGCATTTATGTTGGTGAGTGTGTGTGTGTGTGTGCATGTGTATGTGTATATATGCTTATCCATGTGTATGTATATGTGTGTTTGCATGTCTATATGGGTGTGTGTTGTGTATGTGCATGTGTGCATGTGTACTGTGCGTGCTTAATGCATGTATTTGTATATGTGCATGCATGTGTGTGTGGATGAGTATGCATGTGTGAGTGTATGCATCTGTGGGTGTGTGCATGTCTATGTGTGTCTGTGGAGTGTGTCTATGTGAGTGTGTGCATGAGTGGACATGTGTGCATGCAAGCATGTTTTTGAGTGTGTGTGCAGTTGGGGTTATTCACATGCATATGGGTGTGTGTTTATTTTCTTGTGTGTGTGGATGCATGAAGTTGTTTATGCTTGCATACTTGTATGTGTATGCATGTGTCTATGTATACGTGTGCTTGGGTGTGCGTAGTTACATATGTGTGTCTGCATGCATGATTATGTGGTATGTGCATGTGGGTGTACATGTGTGTATATGTGTGTCTGTGAATGTGTATGAATGTGTGCATCTATCTGTGTGTTTGTGACTGAATTTGTGTGTGTGTGTGCATGACTATGTTCATGCCAACATATATGTGTCGATTTGTTTATGTGCATGTCATTTTGTGTGTGTGGGTGAGTGTGTGTGGTTACATGTCTATGCAAGTGTGTGTGAATGGCTATGCACATCCTTGTGCATCCATGTGTGTGTGTGTGTGTCTACCTATGTGTTTGTGTGTGCATGCATGTGTTTGTGTGCATGTGCATATGCATGCATGTGTTTGTAAGTGTGTGCATATGTGGGTGGGTAGAGAGGGCATGTATGTGTGTGTGTGTGCGTATGCATATGTTTGTGTGTGCATGTGCACAAATTTGCTTGAGTAAGTGTATATGAGTATGAACTCACACTTGTGTGTGTGTGGGTGCATGTGCTTGTTCATGCATTCATGTGTTTGGGTGTATGCAAGTCGGAGCATGTGTGTGTTAGTGTGTTTAGGGACATGCATTTTTATGTATCATCATGTGTGTGTGTGTGCATACATGCATATGAGTTAGTGCATTTTTGTATGCAAGTGTGTGTCCAGGCATGTGTGTGTGCATATGTGTTTATGTTGCTATGTACATGCATGTGTGTACATTTTTCTGTGTGTCACTGCATGTATGTGTATGTGTGTGTGTGTGTGCATGCATGAGTGTGGCTATGTGAGTGTGTGTGTGTGCGTGTGTGCTGTAGACACACATATGTGTTAGAGTTTGGGTGTTGGTGTGTGCGTGTGTGTGTGTACGTTTTTATTTGTGTGTATGCATGTGTATTTCTATTAGTGTAAATAAGCACATATTTGTTTGTGTGTGTATGTGTTCATAGGAGAGTTGTTGTGTATGTTTTGATTGTGCATGAGTGTATGCATCTATGAATGTGTGTGTTTGCATGTGTGTGCGAACATTTGTGCATGAAAATGTGCATGATATGTGCATTTGCATGTGTGTGTGCATGTGTGCATATGAATGTGCTAGTGTATGTGCATATGTATGTGAGGGCACATGCGTGTTTGTATGCATACATATCTTTGTATGTCTGTGTGTCTGTGTGCATAAGTTTATATAAGTGTGTGCACAGACATGTGCACGTATGTACCTGTGTGTGTGTGTGTGCATGTGCATGGGTTTGTGTGCATATGAGTGCATATGTGTTTATCCTTGTGTGCATGTATAGTATGTGCATGTGTGCATTCTTATGTGCATGCCTCAATGTGTGCATGTTGGTGTGTGCAAGTATGAATGTCTGTATGTGCATGCATGCGTGTGAGTGTGTTTGCATACTTACATCTATGTGTGTGTTTGTACTAGTGCATGTGTATGTATGTGTGTATGCATGTGCATCTTTCTGCACATGTGTGCATATGGCTACATGCATTGGTGTCTATGTGTATGATTGTGTGTGCAGGAGTGTGTGTACATGTGGTTGTGCGTGTTTGAGTGTGTGTATGTTTGTGTGGGTGGGTGTGTGCATGGGTGTACACGTGTGTGTGTACATGTGTGTATGTATGCTTGTTTGCATTCATGTGTATGTGTATATACTTGTGTGTGTAGGTATGAACATGTTTATAAGTGTCTATTCATGTGTGTGTGAGCATGTTTGTTTATATTCATGTGTATGTGTACATGCATCTATTCATGTGTTTGCCTTGTGCAGGTGTGCATTCATGTATGTGTGAGCATGTGTGTTTGGGCATTATCTTTATGCATGTGTTCATGCAAGCATATGAGTATGTCAATGTACGCATGTGTGTTTGTTTATACATCTATGCATATGTGAGAGCATGTGTGTGTATTTGTGTGAGTGTATATGTATGCATGTTGGTGGGTACATGCATGCACGTGTCTGAGCATGTGTGCATATGTTTGTGTATACATGTGTATGTTCCTATGTATGTGTATTTGTGTGTGCACATGTTTGTATTTGTGTGTGTGGGAGTTCAAGCATATGTGTGTGCCTTTGTATGTGCATGTGCATGCATTTGTTTGTGCATAAATATGCATTTGTTTGTGCATAAATGTTCATATACATGTTTTTCCTTGAGCAAATGCGTGTGCATTCACATTTGTGTGCGGGTAGACACTTGTGTGTGTATGTACTTGTTTGTTTGTTTGTGTGTGGATGCATGTGTGTGTACATGTGTGTGCTTGGATGCACTTATGTGTGGATACATGTGTGTGTGTGTGTGTGCGTGTTTGTGAGTGTGAATGTGGGAGTGGGCATATGTGTGGGCATGTGGGTGTGTGTCTATGTATGTGTATGAGTGCATGTGTGTGTGTATAAGTATACGTGTGTTTGTGTGTGAGTGTGCATGTGTGCATAAGTGTTTTATGTGTGTGGGTGTTTTTCTATATTTGTTTTTTTATTTTTGTGTATGCATATGCATCTTCATGTGTGTATGTGTGTGCATGGGTGTTAGTATGTTTGGGTGTGTGTGCATGTGTGTGTACCTATGCATGTGCATGTGTGTTCGTGTGAGAGTATGAGTGTGTGTGTGTGTGTGCATGTGTTTGTGTTTGCATTTATGTGTGTAAGCATGTGTGTGTGTGTGCATGTGGGCATGTATGTGCTTGCTTGCTTGCATGTGTGTGTGTGTGTGTATATATTTGTGCATGTGTGCATTAGTATGTATGTGTGTGTTTGTGTATTGATCCACACGCATTCTTGTATGATGTGTGTAAGTTTACAAAGGTTTTTATGATATGTGTGTATGTACTGTACATCCATGAGAACGTGTGCACATGTGCATGTATGTATATGCATTTGAGCAGATGCATGTGCCTACGTATGTGCACATGAATGTGTGTAAACTTGTGTTTCTATGTGTGTATGCATGTGTATGTGTGTGATTATGTATGCATGGTTGTGTTTGTGTATGTTCATGTGTGTGCATTTAGATGTGTGCATTTGTGTGTGTGCCTATGTTTATAATTGCATATATGTGAATGTGTGTGGTTGTTTGCTTACAAGTATGTAAGCATATGTGTGTGTGTCTACCTGTGTACGCATGTATGCTTGTGTGTGTATGTATGCGTGCATATCCATATTTGTGTGTCTTTGTGTGCAAGAATGTGTTTGTGTGTAACCATGATTGTGCAGCAAGTGTGTGTGTATGTATGTGCATACATACACATGTGTCTATGTGTAGGGGCACGTGCATGCATAAGTGCTCATGGTGTGGGCTTGTGTGAGGATCCACAAGTGTTTTTGTATGCATATAGTCAAATGTGCATGTGTGTGCAAGTTTCTATGCACATGTGTGTCTTCATGTGTGTATGTGCATCTATGCATGTGCATGTCTGTATGCATGTATGTGCATGCATTTGTGTTTATCGTTTACTTGTATATGTCACTATGCATGTGTGTGTTCTGATGTGTGTATGTGTGTATATGTGTGCATATGTACATTCATGTTTGTGCGTGTATCTATGTGTATTTGTATGCATGTTGTCTACATGTTTGTGTTTTTGTGCAAATGGGTTCATGCACTTGTGTATGTATGTCTATATGTGCATCCATGTGTGAGCTTGTGTGTGTATATGCATGCATGTGTGTGTATATGTATGCATGTGTGTACATGTGCTTGTGTGCCTATTCTTATTTGCTTATGCATGTGTGTGTGCATATGTGCATATGCATGCACTTGTGTGTGAAAGTGTGTTTGTGTGTGGGTGTACACATATCTGCATGCATGTGTTAGTGTGTGAATGTGCGAGCATGTGCATACGTGTTTGTGCTCACAAATGTGAGCATGTATGTATGCATATGTTTGTGTGTGTTTGTGTGAGCATGGTTGTGTCTGTGTGTGTGCATGTGTGGTTGTGTGTGTGCGTGTGTGCATAGGCAAGTGTTTTCATGAGTCTTTATGTGTGCATGTGTCCTTGCATATGGGTGTGCATGTTGGTGCATGTGTGTGCATGTGTGTGTGTGTGTAGGCATGTGTGTGTGTTCATGGGTGTGTGCATGTGTGCCATATTCCTACATGTGATTAGGTGTGTGTTCATGCATGCTTGTGCATGTTTATGTGTGTAGGTTATCCACATGTGTGTGTGTGAGCATGTGTTTCGTGCAAGCATGCACGTGTTCTTTTGCTTGTGTGTTTGAGTGTGTGTGCATGCTTATGTGCTTGTCTATTGTGTGTGTGCATGTGCATGTGTGTGTGTGTGTTAGAGTATGCATGTTTGTGTGTCTATGCATGTGTGTGGGTGAGGTGTGGTAGAGCTCATGTTTTGTTGGTGTGTGCTTGTCTCTTTGCATGTGCATGGGTGGGTTTGTGCTTGTGTATGCATATTGGTTTATGTGTTTGTGTGTGTGCATGTGTGTTGTTATGTGCATGTGTGCATACATATGTGTGTAGTGTGTTTATGCACATCTGCCTTTACATGCATTTGCATAAATGTGTATGTGCACATGTTTGCATGTGTCTGTGTATGTGTGTGCTTGTGTGTGTCCATGAGTGTACATGGTCGTGTGTGTGTACATGGGTTATTGTCTTCGCATGCATATATGCATGTTTGTGTGTATGTGTGTGAGCAATGGATGTGAGTGTGTGTTCATATACAAGTGTTTGCATGAGCATGTACTTGTTCATGTTTTTGTGCATGTTTTTGTTTGTATGTGTGAGTTTATGTGATTGCAAGTATGTATGTCTGTGCATATGTGTGTTTGCAGGTGTGTTCATATTTGTGCTTTTGTGCATGTGTGTAGGTGTGTGTAGGAGGGTGTGTATGCATTTGTATGTGTATGCATGTCTATTTATATGACTGCATGCATGTTTGCTTGATTATAGGCATTCATGTTAATGGGTGCAAGCATGTGTGTGTGTAGTGCGTGTTTGTTTGTTCATTGTTTGTGTGTATTTGTATGTGTGTGTGTGTACATGTAAGTGTATACATGTGTGCATGCATGGTCATATGCGTGCAAGTGTGTGATATGTGTGTAGTATGCATGTGTGCATGTGTGAGAGTGCATGTCGCTATGCGTGTGTGCACATGTGTGAATGCTTGTGTGTGATTGTATGTGTCCAAAAGTGCTTGTGTTACTTTGTACATGTACATGCATGTTCCTTTGTGTGTGTGCATGATAAAGTGTCCTGTCAATACATGTGTGCATGTGTGTGTGTCATTGTAATATGTGTACATTGGTGTGTGCATGTTTATCTATGTGCACGTCATGTGTGTGTGCATGCACATGTTGGTGCACACAAGCATGCATGGATGTGTGTGTATGTGCATGTGGTGTATTTGTGTGTATGTTTTTGCATCTTTATATGCATGTAACACATACTTATGTGTGTGCAATCATGCACATTTGTGTATGGGTGAGTGCATGGGGGTGTGTGTGTATCATGTATGTCGGTGTGTGTGTGTACGCATGGACATGTGTGAATGTGGGTACGTATGTATTTGTGTGTGTCTGTGTGTGTGTGTGTGTCTATGTGCATGAGCATGTGTAAATGTGTGCATGGTTGTGTGCATACATGTGTGTGTGTGTGTGTGTTAGTGTGTTTGTTTGTAAATGTACATGTGTGTGTTAGTGTGCATAATGTGCGAGCGTGCATGTGCATGTGTATGCATGTGACCATGTGTGTGTGTGTGTGTTTGTGCATGCATGTGTGTGTGTGTATGCATCTATGCCTACGAGTGGGTGTAAGGTGTGCATATGCATGCTTTTATGTTTGTGTGTATGCATGTGTGCATGTGCATTTGTTTGTGTGTGTGTGTGTGAGTAAGTGTATGTTTATGCATGCATGCAAGTATGTATGTGTGTGCATGCATTTTTTTTGTGTGTGTATATGGGTGTGTACACATGTGGGTGTGCAAGTGTGGGTATGTATGTTCTTCTGGGTACAAGCATGTTTATGTTTGTGTGCACATGTGCCTACATGCATGTGTGTGTGTGGAGGTGAGTGTTTGTTTTCATGTCTATCTACAAACATGTTTGTGTGCAAGTGTTTATTTGCTTATTACATGTATATGTGTATTGGTGTACGTGCAACTGTGTGTGAATATGTGTGTGTGTGCTTGTGTATGTATTTGTTTGTGTGAATGTGTGTGTGTGTGTGGGTGCATGTATGTATGTGTATGTGTCTTTGCACATGTGTTCAGTTGTGTGCATGTGTCTGTTTGCATAGGTGCATGAGCACTTGTGTGTGTGTATGTGTGTATGTTTGTGTGAGGATGTGCATGTGTATTTTTGCATGTTTGTGTGTGGCTATCTAGGTGTCTGTATCATGTTTATGCATGTGTTTTGTGTGTATGTGTGTGTGTGTGCATATGTATGTGCATGTGTTCCTACAAGTACATGCATATTTATGAGTTTGTGTGACATGTTGTATGTGCATGTGCACTTTTTTATGTGTGCATTCAATTATGTGTGAGTGCAACATTGTGTGTGTGTGTCTATATTTGTGTATGCATGCATGATTGTGTGCTTGCCTCCATGTGTGTGTGCATTCATGTAGGCGTGTGTTTATGTGTGTGTGTGTGTGTATGTGCATATGTGCATTCATAGTGTGTGTATGTATGTGTGCATGTGCGTGCATGCGTGTGTGTGCGTAAGTACTTATGTGTGCATGTGTGCATGCATGTGTATGTGATAGTGTGTGTGTATGCCTATATGTGTTGTATGTGAGTGCATCCATGTGCATGGTTGGGTGGTGCACACACCCATGCATATATGAGTGTGTGTACATATGTGCTTTTGTGCTTGAGTGTGTATTTTACATGTGTGTGCTTATGTATATGCATATGTGTTCCTTTGTGTGTCTCAATGTGTGTGTGTTTCTATTCTACATGTGTGTGAGTTTGCACCTGTGTGTGTCTATCTACGTGCATGTGTATGTCTATAGGTTTGTTTTGTGTCCATCCACATATCTGTGTGTGTATGTGTGTGCATGTGTGTAAGGGAAGATGTGTGTATGCATGTGTGTGTTTTCTTACATATGTGTGTGGGGGACACACACACACATGTGTGTAAGTGGGCACAGTTATACATGTGTGTTCATGTGTGTGGCTATGTGTGTTTGCTTTATGTTTGTGCTTATGTGTGTGTGTGTTTGTGTGTGTGCATTAGTGCATGTGTTTGCATGTAGGCACACCTTTGTGTGCGTGTTTTTCTATGTGTGCATGTGTGTGATTTTGCATGTGTGTCCACGTGTGTATGCAAGCATGTGTGAGCAAGTGTGCAATCATTTGAGTGTATGAATCTATTTGCATGTGTGTGTGTGAGTGCTTATGTGTGCTAGTGTGTACATGAACACACTTGTGTGTATGTGCATGTGCTTGTGCGAGTTTGTGTGCTTGTGAGTGTGTGTGTTTGGATACATGTGTGATTGTGTGTGTGTGGCTATGTTTGTGTTCACTTGTTCATGTGTGTCCATATGTTTGCATGAATGTGCATGCATGTGTGTGCAAGCACAAGTATGTAAAGTGTCTCTGTGTGTGTATATACATGTGTGTGTTTGTGTGTCTATGTGTACATGCATAAATATGCATGTGCTTATAATGTGCATATTCATTTGACCATGCATGTGAGTGTACGTGTGTATGTGTGGGTGTCTATGTGTGTCTGTGTACATGTTTGTGTGTGTGTGTTTATTTGGGTCTTTACATGTGTGTGTGGATGTGTGTGCTTGCATGTGTATGCATGTGTGTGTGCATATGTACATGTGCACATTTGTCTAGGTGCATGTGCATGTGCATTATAATTTGTGTGTTCATGCAACTCTGTGTGTCCGCATGTGTGTGGGTATATTTTATGTAGGCATGTATTTGTGCATCCATGTGTGTGTGTATATGTGTACATGTGCGTGCATTAGTGTGGTTTGTACATTTGTGCAAGCATATGCATGTATCTACATTCGTGTTTGTTATGTGTCTGTGTGCACGCATATGCATCTGTGAGCAAGTGCATGCATGTGCATGTCTATGTATACGTGTGTGTCTCCATGTGTTTGTTGTATGTGTTTGTGTATTTGAATTTGAGTGTGCATGTATTGCATATGTGTGTTTTCGTGCTCAAGTGTGTCTATACCTACGTGCATATGTGACTGTGTTTGTATGCATATTTGTGTGCATATATGTATGTGTGTGTGTGTGTGTGCATATGTGTGTGGGTGTCTATGCATTCAAGTGTGGGTCCAAGTGCTTGTGCATGTGTATATACGTGTGCATGTGTTTGTGTGTGCGTGAACTAGCGTATGTGAATATGTAATTTTTTGTGTTTTCTTCCTATGCATGTATGGGTGTGCATAGTTGTCCATATCTTTGTGCACGTGTGTGTGTGTGCATATTTGTGAGCCTGTGTGCGTGCTTTGCATGTGCATATGTGTCTATATGTGTGTGCTTGTGCATGTATGTGCATATGAAAGAGTGTGCATTTGCATGTGTGTGTTTGTATATGTTTGTTTCAGTGTGTATGTTTGCGAGTATTTGTGCATTTGTACATGCACGTGTATGTGTTTGAGTTTGTGTGTGCTTGCATGTGTGTGCATATATGTGTTGTTGTGCATGTGTTTATGCGTGTGTGTCCTATTATTTTTGTGAGTGTTTATGAATGTGTGTGTGTGTGTATGTTTTAATGCATTTACATGTGTGCCCTTGAGTTAATGTGTGTTCTTGAGCTAATGTGTGTGCATGCATATGTGTGTGGTTGTGTCTATATGCATGTGTGTGTATGTGTGGCCATATATTTGTGTGCACGTGCATGTGTTTGTGTGCATGCACATGTATGTAAATGTGTTTATGTGTTGCATACACATGTATATTTATGTGTCTGTTTGTACATGCATAAATAAGCATGTGCATATGTGCACATATTCATGAGTGTGTGCATGTGAATGCACTTGTGTGTGTATGTGAATGTATGTATTTGTGTGTGTAAGTGCATGTGCATGTTTGTGCATGTGTATGTGTGTTTGCACTTATGAGTGTGTGCATGTGTGTGCATGTGACTGCATGTGTGGGTACATGTGGATGTGCATGTGTGCACATGTGTGTGTATGTGCGTGTGTATGTATCTGTGCTTGTGTGTCATGTATTTATATGTGCACGTGTGTGTGTGTGTCCATGTGTGTGCATGTGCATGTGTGTGTGTGTGTGTTCAATCTAACATATATGTGTGTCTGAGATTTTTTGCACAAGCATCAATGCATGTGTGTGTGCATGCATGTTAACATGTATGTGCGAATATATGTGTGGGCTTATGTGTGTTATTGTGTGTTTACATGTGTGCATGTGTGTGCGGGTTTGTCCATTTGTGAACATGCATGTGTGTTTACATCTATGTGTGTGCATGTGTGATTGTGAGTTTATGTGTGTGTTATGTGCATGTGCATTAGTGGGCAAGTGCATGTGTGAATGTGTGTGTGTGTGTGCATGTGTGTACATGTGCATGAGTGTGTGTGTGGGTGTATGTATAATAGTTTCTTGTGTGTTTCTACACCGGATTACATGCGTGTGTGCATGCATGTGCATGCGTATGTGTCTACATTGCATGTGTGAGTTCATGTGTATGTGTGTGAGAATGTGTTTGTGCATGCATGTGTGACTGTGTTGGACTATATGCGAGTGTGTATATTTATGTGTTTGCATGTGTGTGTATGAATATGTGCATCTATGCATGCATGCATGTGCATTTGTGTGCTTTGCACTAATGTGTTTGGGTGCACGTTTATGTGCTCACGTGTATGTTCATGTGTGTATGTATATGTACATGCATATATGTTTACGTGCAGGTGCACATGTGTGTGTGTTTTTATGTGTTTTTTGTATGTGTGTATGTGTGCATGTGCATGTTTGAATGGGTGTGGGATTGCATGTGGGGGTAAGAACATGCATGTTTGTGTGTGGGCATGTGCGAATCTATAAGCATGTACATGTGCATATGTGTCCATGCATGTTTGATTGTGTTTGTGCACATATACTATTTTTTGTATGTCTGCATGTGTGTGCATGAGTGTGTGTGTATATATATATATACATGTGTATGCATATGTGTATGTGTATGTGTGTGTCTGTGTGCATGCATGTGTGTCCAACTGCATGTTTGTGCATGTGTATGTTTGTATGTGTGTACATGTGC
>JAIUJO010000146.1:0-22500 GCA_023846275.1 Vanilla planifolia
AAGAAGAAGAGAAGAAGAAAGAAGAAGAAGAAGAAGAAGAAGTAGAAGAAGAAGAAGAAGAAGAAGTAGAAGAAGTAGAAGAAGAAGAACAAGAAGAAGAAGAAGATGAAGAAGATGAAAATGAAGATGAAGAAGGAGAAGAACAATGGGGAAAAGAAGAGGAAGAAGAAAAAGAAGAAGAAGAAGAACAAGAAGAAGAAGAAGTTGAAGAAGAAGAAGAGGACTAGGAGAAGAAGTAGAACATGAAGATGAAAAAGAAGAGGTTGAAGAAAATGAAGTGGAAGGAGAAGAAGAAGAAGAGGGACAAAAAGATCAAGAGAAGGACGGAGAAGAACAAGAAGTAGAAAAAGAAGAACAAGTAGAGGAAGAAGAAGAAGAAGGAGAAGTAGAAGAGGAAGAAGATATAGAATAAGAAGAAATGGAAGAAGAAGAAGAAGTCAAAAAAAAGAGGAAGAAGAAGAAAAAGAAGAAGTTGGAGAAGACAAAGTAGAAGAAGAAAAACAAGAAGAAGAAGAAGGAAAAGAAGGGGAAGAAGAAGAAGAGGATGGGGAAGAAGAAGAAGAAGAAGAAGAAGGAGAACAGATTGATTAAGAAGAAGAAGAAGAAACATAAGAAGAAGAAGTAGAAGAAGAAGAAGAAGAAGATGATGATGGAGAAGAAGAAGAAAGGCTGATGGAGAAGAAGAAGAAGAAGAAGAGGAAGAAGAAGAAGAAGAGGAAGATGATGAAGAGGGAGAAGAAGAAGAAGAAGAAGAACAGGAACAAGAGAAAGAAGAAGAAGAAGAAAGATGATGAAGAAGAAAAGGAAAGAAGAAGAAGAAGAAGAAGATGATGATAACGATGAAGATGATGAAGAAGAAGAAGTAAAAGATGAAGGAAAAGAAGAAGAAGAGGAGGAGGAGGAGGAGGAGGAAGAAGAAGAAGAAGAGGAAGGAGAAGAGAAAAGAGAAGAGTAAAGAAGAAGAGGAAGAAGAGGAGGAAGGGAAAAGAAGGAAGAGGAATGAAAAAAGAAGGAAGAAAGAAAAAGGAAGAAGGAAGGACGAAGGAAGATGTAGAAAGGAAGAAAGAAGAAAAAAGAAAGTAGAAAGAATAACGAAGATAGAAGAAAGAAGTAGAAGTAGAAGATGATGGAGAAAGAGAAGGAGGACATGGAGGAGTGAGAGAAGGAGAAGGGGAAAGAGAAGGAGAAGAAAAAAAGGAGGAGAACGAGAAGGAGAGGGAGAAAGACAAGGAGAAGGAGAAGGAGAAGGAGGAGTAGAAGAAGAAGTTGAAAAAGAAGAAGAAGAAAAAGGAGCAATAGTAGAAGAAGAATAATAATAATGATAATGATAAGAAGAAAGGGAGGAAGAAGAAGACCATGAACAGGGACAAGAAAAGAAGAAAAAAGGAGAGAAGAAGAAGAAGAAGAAGAAGAAAGGGTAGAGGAATAGTAGGAAGAAGGGGAAGTAGAAGAAGAAGAATAAGAAGAAGAAGATGAAGAAAAAGAAAAAGAAGAAGATGATGATGAAGAAGAAGAGGAATAAAAGAAGAAAAGAAGAAGTAGAAGCAGAAGAAAAAGAAGAAGAAGAAGAAGAAGAACAAGAAGAAGATGGAGAAGAAGAAGAAGAAGAAGAAGAAAAAGAAGAGACAGAAGAGGAAGAAAAGGAAGAAGAAGTAGAAGATGAGGAGGAAGAGGAGAAGAAGAAGAAGAAGAAGATGAGGAAGAAGAAGAAGGAGAAGAAGAGGAAGAAGAAGAAAAAGATGAAGGTGAAGAGTAGAGGAAGAAGAAGAAGAAGAGGAAAAAGAGATGGATTAGTTATTACGGATTAGGGGTTAGGGATTAGGGTTTAAGGTTTAAGGATGTAAGGATTTCATATTAGGTGTCAGGGAGTAAGGATTAGGGATTAGAGATCAGAGATTAGGGATGAGAGATTTAGGATTAGAGACAAGGGAATACGGATTAGAGACTAAAGGATTAGGATTCATATTATAAAAGGTATTAGGATTTATGAATTAGTGATTAAGCAGTAAATATTAGGGACTAAAGATTAGGAATTAAAGATTAGAAATTAAAGATTAATGATTAAGGATTAGGAGGGATTAGAGGGAAGGAACAAGAAAGAAGAAAGATAGAAGAAGGAGATGAAGGAGAAAGAATATGAAAGAAAGTAGAAGAAGAAGATGAGACGAAGAAGAGGAAAAAGAAGAAAGAGAAGAAGAAAAAGGGGAAGAAGAAGAGAAAGAATAAAGAAGAAAGAAAAAGAAAGAAGGAATAAGGAAGAAGGAAGGAGGAAGGAAGAAGGAAGAATAAAGAAGAAAGAAGAAAGTGGAGAGGAGAAAGAAGAAAGAAGAAGAAGAAGTGGAAGAAGAGGAAGAGGAAAAAAGAGAAAGAAAAGGAGATGGAGGACAAGGAGAACATGGAGGAGAAGGTGAAGGAGAAGGAGAAGGAGAAGGAGAAGGAGAAGGGGAAGGTTAAAGAGATGGAGAAGGAGAAGGAGAAGGAGGAGTAGGAGACAGAGAAGGAGATGGAGAAGAAGAAGGGCAAGGAGAAGGAGGAGAAGGAGAAGATGAAGAAGTAGTAGTTGTAGAAGAAGAAGAAGATGATTACGATGATGATGGCGATCATGATGATGAAGAAGAACAAGAGGAAGAAGAAGAACAAGAGAAGAAGAAGGAGAAGAAGAAGAAGAAGATGAGGTTGAAGAAGTAAATGAAGAAGAAGAAGAAGAAGATGATGAAGACGACGAAGAAGAAGAAGAGGAAGAAGAAGACAAAGAATAAAGAAGAAAGAAGAAGGAAGAATGAAGAGGGAAGAAGGAAGATGAAAGGAAGAAGGAAGAAGAAAGAAGAAAGTAGAAAGAACAAAGACAGAAGAAGAAAAAAGGAAGAAGAAGAAGAAGAAGAAGATGAGAAGAAGAAGAAGAAAGAAAATAGGGTGATGAAGAGAAGAAGGAGAAGAAGTTGAAGGAGAAGGAGAAGGAGAAGAGGAAGGTGAAGGAGATGGTGAAGGAGAAAGATAGGAGAAGCAGAAGAAGAAGAAAAAGAAGTAGAAGAAGAAGAAGAAGATTGAGAAGAAGAAATAAATGAAGAAGATGAAGAAGAAAAAGAAGAAGAAGAAGAAGGGAAAGAAGAAGAGAAAGAAGAAGAACAAGAAAGAAGAAGTAAAAGTAAAGAAGAAGAAGAAGAAGAAGAAGAAGAAGAAGAAGGAGGAGTTGAAGAAAAAGAAGAGGAAGAGGAAGAAGAAGAAGAAGAAGATGTTGAAGACAAAGAAGAAGAAGAAGAAGAAGAGGAAGTAGAAGAAGATGTGGAAGATGAAGAGAAAGAATAAAGAAGAAGGAAGAAGGAAGAATGAAGAAGGCAGGAGGAGAAGAAAATCGGAAGGAGGAAGAAGAAAGAAAGAAGAAAGTAGAAAGATGAAAGAAGAAAGAAGAAAGGAAGAAGAAGAAGAAGTAGGGGAAGGAAAATGTGAAGAAAGACGATGAGGAGGAGGAGAAGGTGAAGGAGAAGGAGGAGTAGAAGAAGGGGAAGGTGAAGGAGATGGAGAAGGAGAAAGATATAGAGAATGAGTAGTAGAGGACAGAGAAGGAGAAGGACAAGGAGAAGGAGAATTAAAAAGATAAAGAGAAGGAAAAAGAGAAGGGGAAAGAGATGAGAAGAAGAAGACGAAATAGAAGAAGACAAAGAAGAAGAAGAAGAAGAAGAAGAAGAAGAGGAATAAGAGGAAGAAGAAGAGGAAGATAAAGAACAAGAGAAGAAGAAGAAGAAGAAGAAGAAGAAGTGAAGGAAGAAGAAGAGGAAGAAGAAGAAGAAGAAGAAGATGAAGACGAAGAAGAAGAAGAAGAAGAAGTAAAGGAAAAAGAAGAAGAAGAAGAAGAAGAGGAAGAAGACAAGAAGAGAAAGTGGAAGTGGAAAATAAAGAAGAAGAGGAAGAAGAAGAAGAAGAAAATGGGAAAGAAGAAAAAGAAGAAGAGGAGGAAGAAGAAGAAGATAAAGAAGAAAAAGAAGAAGAAGAAGAGGATTAAGCATTGGATTAGGGATTAGGGGTTAGGGATTAAGGACAATGGATTAAGGAGGTAGTGATTTGGGATTAGGGAATATAGATTATAGATTAGGGAGGTAAGATTTAAGATTAGAGAGGTATTAGGGATTAGCAATTAGGGTTCAGGGAGGGAGGGATTAAGGTATTAGTCATTAGGGATTATGGATTAGTAATTAGGGATTAAAGTTTAGAAATTAAGGATTTATGGATTAATGATTAGGCATTAGGGAATAAGTAATAAGAATTAAGGATTAAGGATTAGGGACTAAAGATTAGAGATGAAGGGATTAATGATTAAGGATTATGGATTAAGCACTAAGGGATTATTCATTAAAGATTAGGGATTATAGATTTCAAAATAAGAATTAAGGGTTAGAGATTAGTGAGTAGAGATTTGAGATTTAGGATTAAGTATTGGAGATTACATAATAGGAATATGATTAGGGATTAGAGATCAGAGATTGAGAATTATTATATTAAAGATTAAGGATTAAGGATTAATAATTAGGTATTATAGATTAGGGATTGGAGATTAAACATTAAATATTATAGATTATAGATTAGGCAATAAGGATTAGGAATTAGGTATTAGGGATTAGGGATTAGAGATTAAGAAATAGAAATTAGGGTTTGAAGATTTAGGATTAGAAATTAAGGATGGATTAGGGATTAGGGATTAAAGATTAAGGATTAGGAATTAGAGATTAAGGAACATGGAGAAGGAAGAAGGAAGAAAGAAAGTTAAGAGAAAGAAGGAAGAAGTTAAAGGGAAGAAGAATAAAGAAAAAGAAGAAGAAAAAGAAGAGGAAGAAGAAAAAGAAGAGGAAGAAGAAAGGGAAGAATAAAGAAGAAAGAAGAAAGGAGAACAAAGAAAGAAGATGAAAGAAAGAAGAAGGAAGAAGGAAGGTGGAATGAAGAAGTAGGAAGAAAGAAGAAAGAAGAAAGAAGAAACAAGAAACAAGAAATAAGAATGAAGAGGAAGAAGAAGAAGAAGAACGAGAAAGAGGAGGATATGGAGAAAGATGAGGAGGAGGAGAAGCAGAACATGAACAAGAAGGAGATGGAGAAGGAGAAAGAGATGGAAAAGGTGATGGAGAGGGAGAAGGAGAAGGAGAAGGAGAAGGAGAAGGAGAAAGACATGGAGAAGAAGAAGGAGAAGATGAAGGAAAGGAAGAAGAAGAAGAAGAAGAAGAAATAGAAGTAGTAGTAATAGTAAAAGAAGAAGAAGTTGATGATGATGATGATTAAGAGGAATAAGAAGATAAAGAAGAAGAATAAGAAAAGCTGAAGAAAAAAAAAAGAAGAAGAGAAAAGGAAGAAGAAGAAGAACAAGAGGAAGAAGAAGAAGAAGTAGACGAAGAAGAAGAACAAGAACAAGAACAAGAATAGAAATAAAAAAGAAGAAGAGGAAGAAGAAAAGGAAGGAGAAGAAGAAGAAGAAGAAGAAGAAGAAGAAAAAGAAAAAATAAGAAGAAGACGAAGAACAAGAACAAGAAGAAGAAGTGGAAGATGAGAAAGAAAAAGAACAAGTATTAAGGATTATGGATTATGGATTAGGGATTATGGATTAGAGATTAGGGATTTAAGATTATGAGTTATGGATTAAGGATTAGGGATTAGGTATTAAGGATTAAAATGTAAGGATTAATGATTATGAATTAAAGATTAGAGATTATAGATTAAGTATGGATTAGACATTAGGGATCAGGGATTAAGAAATAAAGCTTAGGATTAGTGACTAGGGATTATAAATTTATGGATAAGAAATAAGGGAGAGAGGGACTAAGTTGTAGGGATTAAGGAATATGGATTTAGAATTATGAAGAAGAAGGAGGAGAAGAAGAAGAAGAAGAGGAAGAAGAGGAAAAAGAAGAACAAGGAGGAGAAGAAGAAGAAGAAAAAGAAGATGATGATGAATAAGAAGAAGAAGAGGAAGCAGAAGAAGAAGAAGAACAAGACAATGAAGAAGAGGAAGATTAAAAAGAAGAAGGAAATGAGGATGTAGAAGAAGAAGAAGAAGAATTAGGAGGAAAAGAAAAAGAGGAGGGAGATGATGAAGATGATGGAAAACAAGATGAAGAAGAAGAAGAAGAAGAAGAATGGGAAGGAGAAGAGTAAGAAGAAGAAAAAGAAGAAGAAGAAGAGGAAGAAGAAAAAGAAGAATAAGAAGTAGAATAAGAACAAGAAGAAGAAGAGGATGAAGAGGAAAAAGAGCAAGAGGAAGAAGAAGTGACGTAGAAGAAGAAGAAGTAGTACATGAAGAAGGGGAAGAGCAAGAAGAAAAAGAGAAGTAAAAGAAGAAGAAGAAGAAAAGGAAGAGAAGGAAGAAGGAGAAAAAGAAGAGGAAGACAAGGAGGAAAAGGAAGAAGAAGAAGATGATCACAAGAAAGAAGAAGAAGAGGAGGAAGAAGAAGAAGACGAAGAAGAGGAAGGTGAAGAAGTAGAAGAAAAAGAGGAAAAAGAAATAGATTAGGGATCAGAGGTTAGAGATTAGGAATTAAGGATTAAAGATTAATGATTAGGAATTATGGAATGAAGGATTAGGGATTAGGCAGCAGGGAATATGGATTAAAGATTAATGAGGAGTGGTTAGGGATTAGGAATTAGGGATGAAGGTTTTGGGATTAGGTATTAGGAGTTAGGGATTAGGGATTAAGGAGAGGGAGATTAAGGATTAGAGATTAGGGAATATGGATTACGTATTAAGGAGGAAGGGATAGGGGTTTAAAGATTTGTTATTAGGGATTACAGATTAAGGATGTGGGAGAAAAAGATTAGATATTAGGAATTATAGATTAGGGATTAGGGATTAAAGATTAAAGATTAAAGATTTTAGTTTTGCAATTAGTGATTAGGATTTAAGGATTATGGATTAAGAAGTACGGATTAGGGATTAAAGATTAATAAGAAGGAGAGGAAGAAGAAGTGAACGAAGGAAGAAGTAGAAGAAGAGGAAAAAGAAAAGGATTAGGGGTTAAGAATTAGGGATTAAGGATTAAGACCGGAGAGATATTATATTAGGTGTTAGGGATTATGGATTAAAGATTAAAAATTAGGAATTAGGGAGCAGGGATTAAGGTTTAGGAAAAAAGGATTATGGATAAAAGAGTAGGGATTAAGGAATAAGTAATAGGGATAAAGTGTTAATGATTATGGATTAAAGATTTGAGTTAAGGATTAAGAACAAAAGGAGTAGTGATTAGGGATTAGAAATTAAGGATTAAGGATTAAGGGATTAATTTTTATGGATTGGAAATTACGGTTTTCGAATTTGGGATTACATATTAGAGAATAGGGATTAGGGATTAAGTATTATAGATTAGTGATTATGGATTAGGGATTCAAGATTATGAATTGGAGATTAGTGATTGCAGATTAGAGATTAAGTGATTGTGATTAAGATTATTATTTAGAGATAAGTAATTAGGTTTTATGGATTAGGGATTAAAGATTAAGAATAAGAGATTAGAGATTATGGATTTGGTAATATGGAATATAGATTATGGATTAGAGATTAGAGATCACGTATTAGGGATTAGGGTTTAAGGTTTAGGGATTAGGGTTTTAGGATTACGGATTAGGTACTAAAAATTAGGTATTTAGCATTATGGATTATAGATTAAGGATTAAGAGTTAGGTATTAGAGATTTGGGTTTTTGGTTTAGAGATTAAGGATTAGAGATTATTGATTAAGGATTAGGGATTAAGAATGGATTAGGAATTAAGGATTAGGGATTAGGGTTTAAGGATTAGGTAATAAGGATTAGGGATTATTGTTTAAGGATTAGGTAATAGGGTATAGGGATTAGTGATTATGGAAGCATGGATTAAAGATTATAACTTTAGGAGTAAGAGATTAAGGAGGGAGGGATTAAGGAGTAGGGATTAAGGAATAAAGATTAAAGATTATGAAGAAGAAGGAGAAAAAAGAAGAAGAGGAGGAAGAAGAACAAGGTGGTGAAGAAGAAAAAAAGAAAAACAACAATAGGAAGAAGAAGAGGAAGATGAAGAAGAAGAGGAGGAAGAAGAAGAAGGAGAAGAAAATAAGGAAGCAGAAGAAAAACAAGAAGAAAAAGAAGAAGAAGAGGAGGAGAAGAAGAAGAGGAAATAGAGGAAGAAGAAGAAGAAGAATGAGATGAAGAAGAGTAAGAAGAGCAAGAAGAAGAAGAAGAGAAAGAAGAAAAAGTAGAAGAAAAGGAGGATGAAGAAGAAGAAAAAGAAGTACAAGAAGAAGAAGAGGAAGAGGAAGAATGAGAAAGAGACAAGTAAGAGGGAGAAGAAGAAGAAGAAGGTGAAGTAGTTGAAGAAGAAGCAGAAGAAGAAGAAGAAGAAGAAGAAGAAGAAGAGGAATATGATGATGATGATGAAGAAGAAGAAGAAAAATAAGAAGTAGAAGAAGTGAAAGATAAGGCAAAAAAAAAGAAGAGAGGAAGAAAAAGATGATGAAGAAGAAGAAGAAGAGGAAGAAGAAGAAATAAAAGTAGAAGAGAGAGGAGGAGAAGAATGAGGAGGCAGAGGAGAAGAAGAAGAAGAAGAAGAAGAAATAAAAGAGGAAGAAGATGAAGAAGAAGAAGAAGAAGAAGAAGAAAGAGAGGAAAAGTGGAAGAAGAATAGGAAGAAGAAGAAAAAGAAAAGAGATAAAAGCAGAAAAAAGAAGCGAAAGAAGAAGAAGAAATAGAGGAAGAAGAGGAAGAAGAAGAACAAGAAAAGAAGGAGAAAAAGAAGAAGGGGAAAATGAAGAAGAGAAAGAGAAGTAAAAGAAGAAGAAAAAGTAGTAGTAGAAGAAGAAGAAGAAGAAGAGGAAGAAGAAGAAGAAGAACATGAAGAAGAGATAGATTTTGGTTTTGTGATTTGGGATTAAGGATTAGAGATTAGTGATTAGGGGTTTGAGATCTAGGATTAGAGATTAGAGACGATTTCAAATTAAGTAATTATAATAAGGATTATGTACACTGGATTAGGGATTTAAAAAGGTGGGATTAAGAATTTAGGAACACAGATTAAGGATTAGGGAGGGAGGGATTGGGGATTAGAGAATAGGTATTAGGGATTAAGGATTAGGGAAGGTGGGATTCGATATTAGGCATTAGGGATAGAGATTAAGGACCTGGGACTATGGATTAGTAATTAGGGATTAAATTGTAGGGATTAAGGATTACAAATTTAGGAGTAGGGATTAGAAAATAAGTAGTAGAGATTAGGGATTAAGGATTATGGATTAGGGAATAGGGTTAAGGATTAGGAATAAAGAGATTAATTATTAGGAAATATAGATTAAGGATTATGGAATTAATTAGTAAAGATTAAGGATTTAGGATTAAGGATTTTGGAATAGGAAAAAAGAATTAGGGATTAAGGTTTAGGGATTATGGATTAGGGATTTCAAAAGTAGGATTAGGTATTAGAGATTAACGATTAGAGATTAAGGGATTATGATTTGGATTAAGGATGAAGGATTATGGAGAAGTAGAAGGACAAGCAGTAGAAGTAGAAGGACAAGCAGTAGAAGGAGAAGGAGAAAGATATGGAGAAGGAGAAAGCAACGAAGAAAGAGAAGGTGAAGAAGAAGAAAAAGAAGATGATGATGATGATGAAGGAGAAGAAGAAAAAATAAAAGAAGAAAAAGAAGGAGAAAAAGAAGAAGAAAAGAAGAAGAGGAAGAAGAACAACAAAAGAAGAAGAAGGAGAAGAAAGAAGAAGAACAAGAAGGGGGAAAACAAGAAGATAGATAAGAAGTAGAAGAAGAATAAGAGGAAGAAGAGAAAGATGAAGAAGAAGAAGAAGAATAAGAAGAAGATGAGGAAGAAGAGGAAGAAGAAGAAGAAGATGAGGAAGAAGAAAAGAGGAAGAGAAATAAGGAGAAGAAGACGAGGAAGTAGAAGAGGAAGAAGAAGAAGAAGGGGAAGAAGAGATGGATTGGTGATTAGGGATTACAGTTATGGATTAGAGATAAGATATTAGGGATTAAGGATTAGGGATTATGGATTAACCATTAAGGATTAGGGTTTAAGGGTTATGGATAAAGGATTAAGGAGTATGGATTAATGAATAAATAGTAGGGATGAGTAATTAAAGATTAGAGATAAGGGATTAAAGATTAAGGATTAAGGGATTAATTACTTAGGATTATGGTTAAGTATTAAGGATTAAGAAATTTAGATTAGTAATTAAGAATTAGATATTAGTTATCAGGGATTCAAGATTAGGGACTAGAGATTAGGGATTAGAGAGTAAAGATTAAGAGATTATAATTACGATTAATTATTATAGATTAGGGAATAATGATTATGGATTAGATATTAAGGATTAGAGATTATAGATTATAAATCAAGAATTACGGATTATGGATTAGGTATTAGGGATTAAGGGTTAGGGATTAGAGATTATGGATTAGAGATTAGGGATTAAGGATTAGGAATTATGGATTAAGGGTTGATTAGGGATTAGGGAGGGATGGATTAAGCACTATAGATTAAGGATTAGGGATTAGAGATTAGGGAGGGATGAATTAAGGAGTCAGGATTTGGGAGTAAGGATTAAGGATTACAAAGAAGAAGAAGAACAAGAAGAAGAAGAAAAAGAAAAAGAAGAAGTCGAGGAGGAAGAAGAAGAAGAGGAAAAAGAAGAAGGGGAAGAAGAAGAAGAAGAATTAGGATTAGAAGAGTAAGAAGAAGAAGAAGAAGAAAAAGGTGAACAAGTTGAAGAAGAAGAAGAAGAAGAAGAAGAAGAAGAATAAGAAGATGATGAGGAAAAGAAGAAGAAGAAGAGGAATAAGAAGAAGAGAAAGATGAAGAAGAGAAGGAGAAGAATTTGTAGAAGAAGAAGAAAAAGAAGAAGAACAAGGAGAAGAAGGAGATGTAGTAAGAGAAAGAGAAGGAGGGTAAGAAGGAGAATAGGAAGAAGTTGGAGAAGGAGAAGTAAAATGAGAAGAAGGAGAATGATAAGGAGAAGGAGATGGAGAGGAGGAAGGAGAAGGGGGATGAGATGAATAAGAATAAGATTAAGAATAAGAAGAAGAAGAAGAAGAAAAAGATAAAGAGGAGGAGGAAGGAGAAGAAGAAGTAATAGAAGAAGAAGAAGAAGAAGGAAAAGAGGAATAAGAAGAGGTAGAAAAATAACAAGAAAAGAAGAAGGAGAAAAACAAGAAGAAAGTGATGAAGAAGAAGAGGAATGAGAAGAAGAAGAAGAAGAAGAAGAGGAGGAGGAAGAAGAAAAGAAGAGGAATAGGAAGAAGAAGAAGAAAAAGAGGAAGAGGAAGAGGAAGAAGAAGAAGAAGAAGGTGAAGAAGAAGAAGAAGAAGAATAAATAGAGGAAGAAGAAGAAGAGTCAGAAGAAGAGGAAGAAGAAGAACAAGAACAAGAAGAAGAACAAGAAGAAGAATAAGAAGAAGAGGAAGAAGAGGAAAAAGAGCAAGAGGATGAAATAGAGATGTTAAAAAAGTTGTAGATGAAGAAGAGGAAGCAGTATAAAAAAAAGTAAGTGGAAAAAGAAGGTGAAGGAAAGCAAGAGAGAGAAGAAGGAGAAGAAGAAGAGGAAGGAAAGAAAGAAGTTGAAGAAGAAGATGTTGAAGATAAGGAAGAAGAAGAAGAAGAGAAAGAAGATGAAGAAGAAGTAGAGGAAGAGGAAGAAGAAGAAGAAGAGAAAGAAGAAGAGGAAAAAGAGACAAATTAGGGATCAGGCGTTAGGGATTAAGAATTAGGGATTAGAGATTAGGAATTGTGAAATGAAGGATTTGGGACTAGGCATCAGGGAATATGGATTAAAGATTAATGAGGGAGAGTTTTGGGATTAAGAATTAGGGATTTATGAGTAAAATATTAGGGATTAAGGCTTACGAATTAGTAGTTAAGGATTAAAGATTAGGGATTAAGGAGGGAGTGATTAGGGATAAGGGAGTAGGGAATATAGATTACTTATTAATGAGGCGAGGGATTGAGGATTCGAGATTAGGTATTAGGGATTACGAATTAATGATTAGGGAGGAGGGATTAGGTATTAGGCATCATAGATTAGGGATTAAAGATTTAACATTAAAGATTATGGATTAGTAAATAGGGATTAAGGTTTAGAGAATAAGGATTATGGATTAGGGAGTAGGGATTATGGATTAGGGATTAGGAAGAAGAGGAGCAAGAAAAAGTGGAAGAAGGAAGAAAGAAGATGGAAAATGTAGAACAAGAGGAAGAAGAAAAGTATTAGGGGTTAAGAATTAATGATTAAGGATCAAGAAGAAAAGGATATGATATTTGGTGTTAAGCATTAAGGATTAAGAATTAGGGATTATGGATTAGGGATTAAAAATTAGTGATTAGGGATTATCAGTAACGGATTAGAGATTAAGGATTAAGAATAAAGGAGCAGGGATTAAGGAATAAATAATAGGGATAAGGGATTAATGATTAGGGATTTGGGATTAGGGTTAAGGATTAGGGATGAAGGGATCAATGATTAGGGATTAGGGATTAAGGATTAAGGGATAAATTTTTAAGGATTAGAGATTAGGGTTTTGGGATTTAGGATTACATATTAGAGAATAATGATTAAGAATTAAGTATTATAGATTAGTTATTATGGATTAGGGATTCAAGATTATGGATTAGAGATTACAGATTAAGTATTAAAGATTAAGTGATTAGGATTAAGATTATGGATTAGGGATAAGGTATTAAGCTTTAAAGATTAGGAATTAAGGATTATGGATAAGGGATTAGAGATTATGGATTATGGATTACGGAATATGAAATATAGATTATGGATTACAGATTAGAGATCAAGATTAGGGTTTAAGGATTAGGGATTAGGGATTAGGGATTAGAAATTAGGGATATAAGATAATAGATTATAGAATAGGGATTAGGTGCTAGGTATTAGAGATTAGGGTTTATGGTTTAGTGATAAAGGATTAGAGATTATAGATTAAAGATTAAGGATTATTGATTTAGGATGGATTAAGAATTAAGGATTTGGGTTTAAGGATAAGGTAATATGGATTAGGGATTAGTGATTAAGGAGACGTGGATCAGAGATTACAAATTTAGGGATTAAATATTAGGGGGGAGGGATTAATGAGTAGGGAATAGTGAATAAGGATTAAAGATTACAAAGATGAAGGAAAAAAATAAAGGGAGGAAGAACAAGAAGAAGAAGATGAAGAATGCGATGAAGAAGAAGAAGAAGAAGAAGAGGAAGATGAAGAAGAAGATGACGAAGAAGAAGAAGAAGAAAATAAGGAAGAAGAAAAAGAAGAAGAAGAAGAAAAAGAAGAAAAAGAGGAGGGTGAAGAAGAAGAGGAGAAGGAAGAAGAAGAAAGTGAAGAATGAGATGGTGAAGAGCGAGAAGAGTAAGAAGAAAAGAAGAAGAAAAAGATGAAGAAGAGGAGGTGGAAGAAGAAGACGAAGAACAAGAAGAAGAAGAGGAACAAGAAGAAGAAGAAGAAGAAGAATCAGAAGGAGAAGAGTAAGCAGAGGAAGAAGAAGAAGAAGATGGTGAAGAAGTTTAAGAAGAAGAAGAAGATGTAGAAGAGGAAGATGAAGTGGAAAAAGAAGAAGAAAAAGAAGAAGAAGAAGAAGAAGAGGAAGACTAAGAAGAAGAAGATGAAGAAGAAGAAGAAGAAGAAGAAGAGAGGAAGAAAAGAATGAAGAAAAAGAAGAAGAAGAAGAAGAAGAAGAAGAGGAAGAAGAAAAAGAAATAAAAAAGGAGGAGAAGAAAGAGGAAGAGGAGGAGAAGAAGAAGAAGAACAAATAGAAGAAGAAGGAGAAGGAGAAGGAGAAGAAGAAGAAGAAGAAGAAGAAGAAGAAGAAAAAGAGGAGAAAGAAGGTGAAGAAGAGGTAGAAGAAGAACAAGAAAAGAGGAATAGGGTTAAAAAGAAGAAATGGATGAAGAAGAAGAAAAAGTGGAAGAAGAGGAAGAAGAAGAGCAAGAAAAAGAACAAGAAAAGAAGGAGAGAAAGAAGAAGGGGAAGAAGAAGAAAAGGAAGAAAGTAGAAGAAGAAAAGAAGAGAAGAAGAAGAAGAAGAAGAAAAATAGGAAGCAAAAGAAGAAGAAGAAGAAGAGGAACAGGAAGAAGAAGAGGAAGAAGAAGAATAAGAAGAGGGAGAAGAGATAGATTTGGGATTAGCAAATTGGAATTAAGGATTTGAGATTAGTGATTAGGGATTCAAGATTCAAGATCAAAGATTAGAGATTAGGGATTAAGATTATAGATTAAGTAATTATAATTAGGATTATGGACTTAGGAATAGGGATTAAAAAGGGAGGGATTAGGAATTTAAGAATATAGATTATTAGGGAGGGAAGGATTAGGGATTAGAGATTAGGTATTAGTGATTAGGGATTATGGAGTAAGGGATTCATATTAGGCATTAGAAATTAGAGATTAAGGAGTTAGGATTATTGATTAGTAATTTGGGATTAGTGATTAAGGATTACAAATTAAGGATTAGGGATTAGACAATAAGTGATAGGGATGAGGGATTAAGGATTATGGATTAAGGATGGGGGATTAAGAATTAGAGATAAAGGGATTAATGATCAGGGATTATGGATTAAGGATTAAGGAATTAATTATTAAAGATAAAGGATTTAGGATTAGGGATTATGGATTAGAAAAAAGGAATTAGGGATTAAGGTTTAGAGATTAGGGATTTGAAAAGTCAGATTAGGTATAAGAGATTATCGATCAGAGATTAAGGGATTATGATTGGGACTTAGGATTAAGGATTATAGAGAAGTAAAAGGAGAAGTCGTAGAAGGAGGAGAAGGAGAAAGACAAGAAGAAGGAGAAAGAAAGAAGAAAGAGATGGAGAAGAAGAAGAAGTAGAAGAAGAGGAAGGCGAAAGAGAAGAAGAAGAAAGAAAAGAAGAAGAAAGAGAAGAAGAAGAACAGAAGAAGCGAAAGAAGAAGAGGAAGAATAAGAGCAAGAAAAGAAGAAGAAGGAGAAAAATAAGAAGAAGAAGGGGAAGAAAAAAAGAGAAAGAAGAAGAAGAAGAAGAAGAAGAAGAAGAAGAAGAGGAAGATGAAGAAGAAGAAGTGGAAGAAGAAGAAGAACAAGAAAAAGAAGAGGAAGATGAGTAAGAAGAGGAAGAAGAAGAAGAAAATGAGGAAGAAGAAGAGAAAGGGGAAGAAGAAGAAGAAGAGGAAGAAGAAGTTGAAGAAGAAGAAGAAAGGGAAGAAGAGATGGATTAAGGATTAGTGATTAGGGTTAAGGTTTAGAGATAAGGTGTTAGGGATTAAGGATTAGGGATTATGGATTAACAATTAAGCATTATAGTTTAAGGATTATGTATAATGGATTAAGGGGTATGGATTATTGAATAAGTAATAGGGATTAAGGATTAAAGATTAGAGATTAGGGATTAAGGATTAAGAGATTAATTATTAAGGATTAGGCACTAAAGATTAAGGATTAAGGGATCAATTACTAACTATTATGGTTAGGTATTAAGGATTAGGGATTACGGATTAAGAAATTAAGATTAGGAAGTAAGGATTAGATATTAGTTATTAAGGATTCGGGATTCAAGATTAGGGATTAGAGATTAGGGATTATGGACTAAAGATTAAGCGATTATAATTGGTATTTTTAATTATAGATTAAGGAATTTGGATTAGGGATTAGATATTAAGGATTAGAGATTATGAATTATATTTTAAGGATTAAGGCTTAAGGATTAAGTATTAGGGATTATGGTTTAAGGATTAGAGATTAAGGATTAGGAATTATGGATTACTGTTGGTTAGGGATTAGGGAGGGATGGATTAAGCACCAGAGATTAAGGGGTAGGGATTAGAGATTAGGGAGGGACAAATTAAGGAGTAGAGATTGGGGAATAAGGATTACGAAGAAGAGCAACAAGAAGGAGAAAGTGTAGAAGAAGAAGAAAGACAAGGAGAAGAAGAAGGAGAGGTAGTAGAAGAACGAGAACAAGAACAAGAAGAATGAGAAGGAGAAGGAAAATGAGAAGGAGATGGAGAAGTATAAGGAGAAGGACAAGGACAAGGAGAAGGAGAAGGAAAAGGAGAAAGATAAGAAGAAGGTAAAGGAGAAGAGAAAGGAGGAGGATGAGAAGAAGAAGAAGAAGAATAAGAATAAGAATAAGAATAAGAAGAAGAAGAAGAAGAAAAGAAGAAGAAAAAGAGTAGGAAAAAGAAAAAGAAGAAATAGAAGAAGAAGAAGAAGAAAAAAAAAAGAATAAGAAGAAGAAGAAGAACGAAGGAAGAAGAAGAGGAAGAAGAATAACAAGAAAAGAAGAAGGAGAAAAAGAAGAAGAAGAAAGTGATGAAGAAGAAGAGGAAGAAGAAGAAAAGAAGAAGAAGAAGAAGAAGAAGAAGAAGAAGAAGAAGAAGAAGAAAAAGAAGAAGAAGAAGAAAATGAAGAAGAAGAAGAAGAGGAAGAAGAAGAGGAACAAGAAAATGATGAAGAAGAAGAAGAGCAGGAAGAAGTCGAAGAAGAAAAGGAAGAAGAGGAAGATGAGTAAGAAGGAGAAGAAGAGGAAGAAGAAGAAGAATACGAGGAAGAAGAAGAAGAAAAAGAAAGATTAAGAAGAAGAAGAAGAGGAGGAAGAAGAAAAGGTAGAGGAAGAAGGGATGGATTAGGGATTTGTGATTATGGGTCAAGGATTAGAGAGATGAAGAAGAAGAAGAAGAGGAAGAAGAAGAATAAGAAGCAAAAAAAAAAGTTGAAGAACAAAAAGAAGAAGAAAAAGAAGTGCAAGAAGAAGAGGAAGAAGAAGAAGAAGTAGAAGATGATGATGAAGAAGAAGAAGAAGAGGAAGAAGAGTAGGAAGAAGAAGAGTAATAAGAAGAAGAGAAAGATAAGGAGGAAGAAGAAGAAAATGAAGAAGAAGAAGAAGAAAAGGAAGAAGAAGAGAAAGAAGACAAAGAAGAAGGGGAAGAAAAGATGTATATGGGATTAGGGGTTAAGGATTAGGTGTTTGGGATTAAAGATTAGGGATTAAGCATTAAGGATTAGGGATTAGAGATTATGGATTATTAATTAAGGAGTAAGATTTTGAGATTAAGGATATGGGATTAAAGTGTAAGGATTAAAAAATAAGTAATAGGGATTAGGGATTATAGATTAAGAGATTAATTATTAAGGATTTTAGGTTAGTTATTAATGATTTGGGATAACAAATTAGGTAATTAAGATTAGGGTTTAAGGATGAGAGATTAGTGATTAAATATTTGAGATTCAGGATTACGAATTAGAGATTAAGGATTATGGAGGGATTACGAAATTACAATTATGATTAAGGATTAATAATTATAGATTAAGGATTAAGGATTAAGGATTAAGGAGTAGAGATTAGGGATTAGGGATTATTGATTATAAAAGAGGGATTAAGGATTTGGGATTAAGTATTAATGATTAAGGATTAGAGATTAGGGATTAGAGATTAGGGATTAAGGATTAAAAATTATGGATTAAGGATGGATTAATGATCAAGGTTTGGGTATTAAGGATTAGGGATTAAGGAGAGATGGATTTGGCATTATAGATTAGCGATTATAGAATAAGGATTAAGGATTACAAAGAAGAACGAGAAGAAGTCATAGAAGAAGAAGAAGAGGAAGAAGATGAAGAAGTAGAAGTAGAAGAAGAAGAAGATGAGGAAAAGATGATGAAGAAGAAGAAGGAGAAGGAGAAGGAAAAAAGGAAGAAGAAGAAGAGGAAGAAGAAGGAGAAGATGAGGAAGAAAAAGTAGAAGAAAAAGAAGAAGAAGAACAAGAAACAGAAGAGGAAAAAGAACAAAAAGAAGAAGAGGAAAAAGAAGAAGAAGAAGAAGAAGAAGAGGTGGAACAAGAATAACAAGAATAAGAAGAAGAAAAAGACAAAGAAGAAGAAGAAGAAGAAAAAGGACAAAAGGATGAAGGAGAAGAACAAGTAGTAGTAGAAGAAGAAGAAGATGAAGGAGAAGAAGAAGAAGAAGAAGAAGAAGACAAAAAAGTAGTGGAAAAAGTAGAACAAGAAGAAGAAGAGGAGGAAGAAGAAGAAGAAGAAGAAGAAAAACCAAAAGAAAGAGAAGAAGTAGAAGAAGATGTGGAAGAAGAAGGAGAAGAAGACGAAGAAGGGGAAGAAGAAAAGGAAGAAGAAGAAGGAGAAGGAGGAGGACTTGGAGAAGACAGAGAAGGAGACTGGGAACGAGAATAAGAGGGAGGAGGAGAAGGATAAAGAGAAGGAGATAAAGAAGTAGAAGGTGAACAAGAATTAGAAGGGGAAGGAGAAGGAAAAGAAGAAGGAGGAGAAGAAAAAGAAGATGAAAAAGAAGATGAAAAAGAAGAAGAAGAAGAAAAAAGAAGAATAAGAAATAGAAGAAGAGGAAGAAGAAGAAGAAGAAGAAGAAGAAGAGAGGAAGAAAAAGGAGAAGTAGTAGAAGAAGAAGGAGAAAAAGAAGCAGAAGCAAGGGACGAAGAACAAGTGGAAGGCGATGAAGAAAAATAAGACGAAGGAGAAAATGGAGAAGATGAAGAAAAAGAAGAAGAAGAAAATAAGAAGAAGAAGTAGAAGTATAAGATGAGGAAGAAGAAGAGGAAGAAGAAGAAGAACAAAAAGGATAAGAGGAAGATGAGGAAGAAGAGGAACAAGAAGAAGTAGAAGAAGAGGAAGAAGAAGAAGAAGAAGAAGAGGAAGAAGAAGAAGATGAAGAGGAAGAAGAGATGGATTAAGGATTAGCAATAAGGGGTTAGGGGTTAGGGAGAAGAAGAACAAGAAGAAGAAGAAGAAGAAGTTGAGGAAGAACAAGAAGAAAAAGAAGAAGAGGAAGAAGAAGAAGAAGAAGAAAAAGATGGACAAGAAGAAGTAGTAGAAGAAGAAAAAGAAGATGAAGAGGAATAAGAAGAAGAAGAAGAAGAAGAATTAGAGCAAGAGGAAGAAGAAGAAAAAGAAAAAGAAGAGGAAATAAAAGAAGAACAAGAATAAGAAGAAGAAGAGGAAGAGGAGGAAGAGGAAAAAGAAAAAGAAGAAGATGAGGAAGAAGAAGAAGAAGATGAGGAAGAAGAATAGGAAGAAGAAAAAAAAGGGGAAGTAAGATGGATTAGCGATTAGGGTTTAGGGGTTAGGTGCTAGAGATTAAGGAATACAAATTATGGATTAAGGATTAAGCATTAGAGATTACAGATTAGCAATTAAGGATTAGGGTTTAGAGATTCAGGATAAGGGATTAAGGAGTAGGGATTAAGGAATAAGTAATAAGTATTAGGGACTAAAGATTAAGGAATATGGATTAAGGGATTAATTATTAGGTATTATGAATTAGGGTTTATGGATTAATGGATTAGTTATTAAGGATTGTAGGTTAGGCATTAAGGATTAGGAATTACAAAATAGGTAATTGAGATTAGGGATTGAGGATTAGAGATTAGTGATTAGTGATTTTGGATGTAGGATTAAGAATTAGAGATAAGGATTAGCTCAAGAGATTAAGTGATTATAATTAGAATAAAAGATTAGAGATTATAGATTAAGGATTAAGGATTTAGGATTAAAGATTTAGTATTATAGATTAAAGATTAGGGATTAGGTTATAGATTAAGGATCAGAGATTAAGTATTATGGATTAGCATTTAGGGATTAGAGATTATGGATTGAAGATTAGAGATTAATGATTAGGAATTATGGATTAAGGATTGATTCACGATTAGAGTTTGAGGATTAGTGATTAGGGATTAGAAAGGGATCGCTTAGGCGTTATAGATCAGGAATTAAGGAATAAGGATTAAGGATTATGAAGAAGAATGAGAACAACAAGAAGATGAAGAAGAGGAAGAAGAAGATGAAGAAGAAGAAGAAGAAGAAGGCAAAGAAGATGAAGAAGAAAAAGAAAAAGAAGAAGGAGAAGAAGAATAATAAGAAGGAGAAGCAGTAGAAGAAAAAAAGAGAAGAAGAAGGAGAAGAAGAAAAGAAAAAATAAGAAAAAGAATAGGAATATGAACAGGAAGACGATGAAGAGGAAAAAGAATAAGAAGAATAATAAGAGGAACAAGAAGACTAAGAATAAAAATAATAATAAGAAGAAGAAATACAAGACAAGATGAATGAGAAGAACAAGAAGAAAAATAAGAAGAAGAAGAAGAGGTAAAAGAAGCAAAAAAAGTAGATGAAGAAGCAGAAGAGGAGGAAGAATAACTATAAGAAGGAGAACGACAAGAAGAAGAAGAGAAGAAGTAGAAGAAGAAGATGAACAAGGAGAAGAAGACGATGAAGTAGAAGAAGAAAAGGAAATAGAAGGAGGAGAATGTGAAGGTGGACGTGGAGAAAGTTGAGAAGGAGAAGGAGAATAAGAATAAGAAGGAGAAGGATAAGGAGAAGTAGAGAGAGAAGTAGAAAGGGAAGGAGAAGGAGAACCAAGACGAGATGGAGAGGGAGAAGGAGAAGGAGAACAAGACGAAGTAGTAATAAAAGAAGAAGAGCAATAAGAATAAGAAGAAGAAATAGAAGAAGAAGAAGAAGAACAACAACAACAACAACAAGAACAAGAAGACAAAATAGAAGTAGAAGAAGAAGAGGAGGAGGAGGAAGAAGAAGAAGAAGAAAAAGGAGAAAAAGAATGAGAGGAAGAAGAAGAACAAGAAAAGTAGAAGAAGAAGAAGAAGAAGAAGAAGAGCATGAATAAGGGGAAGAAGTAGAAGAAGAGGAACAAAAAATCGAAGAAAAAAGGAAGAAGAGGAAGATGAGGAAGAAGACAAAGAAGAAGAAGAAGAAGAAGAAGAAGTGGAAGAAGAAGGGCAAGTGGAAGAAGAAGAAAAAAACGAAGAGAAAGAAGACATGGATTAAATAATAGTGATTAATGGCTGGAGATTAGTGAGAAGATGATGAAGAAGAATAATAATATGAAGAAGAAATTTAAGAAAAACAAGAAGAAAAAGAAGATGAAGAAGAAGAAGAAGAAGAAGTAAAAGAAGAAGAGGAAGATGAAGAAGAAGAAGCAAAAGAAGAAGAAAAGGGAGAAGAAGAAGAAGTAGGAGAAGAAAAAGAAGAAGAAGAAGAAGAAGAGGAGGAGGAAGAAGAAGAAGAACAAGATGATGATGTTGAAGAAGAAATGGAAGAAGACGAAGAAGGAGAACAGGAAAAACAAGAAGAAAAGGAAAAAAAGAAGTGGAAAAAGTAGAAGATGAAGAAGAAGAAAAAGAAGGAGAAGAAGAAGAAGAAGAAGAAGCAGAAGATTGAGAAGAAGAAGAAAAAAAGAAGAAGAGGAAGAAGAAGAAAAAGAAGAAGAAGAGGAATAAGAAAAAGAAGAAAAGAGGAAGAAGAAGAACAAGAAGAAGAAGAGGAAGAAGAATAAGAATATGAAGAAGAAGAATAGGAAGAAAGAGGAAGAAGAGCAAGAAGAAGGAGATGAAGAGGAGGAAGAAGAAAATGAAAAAGAAGAATAAGAATAAGAAGAAGAAGAAGAAGAAGAAGAAGAAGAAGAAGAACAATTCATAAAAGAACAAGAAGAAGAAAAAGAAGAAGAAGAGCAGGGAGAAGAAGAAGAAGAGCAGGGTGAAGAAGAAGAAGTCGAAGAAGAAGAGAAGGAGAAGAAGTAGAAGAAGGAGAGGAGCAACAAGAAGAACAAGTTGAAGAAAAGAAGTGGAAGGAGAAGAAGAAGAAGAAGAGGGAGGAGAACAGAAGAAGGAAGAAGAAGAAGTAGAAGTAGTAGTAGTAGTAGAAGAAGAAGAAGAAGAAGAGGAAGAAGAAGAACAAGGAGAAGTAGAAGAGGAAGAAGATGTGGAAGATGAAGAAGAACAGGAAGAAAAAGGAGAAGAAAAAGAAGATGAGGAAGGCAAAGAAGAAGAAGAAGAAGAAGAGGAAGGAGAAGAAGATGAAGTAGAAGTAGTAGAAGAAAATGAGGAAGAAGAAGAAGAAGTGGTAGAAGAAGAACAAGAACAACTAGAAGAAGAAGAATAGGAAGAAGAAGGAGAAGGAGAAGAAGGAGAGGTAGAAGAAGAATAAGACCAACAAGAAGAAGAAGAATAAGAACAAGAAGAAGAAGAAGAAGATGATGATGAGGTAAACGAAGAGGAAGACGAAGAAGAGGAAGTTGACGAAGAAGAAGAAGAAGATGATGATGATGGGCAAGAGGAAAAAAAAATGTAGTAGTAGCAAAAGAAGAAGAAGAAGAAGAAGAAGAGGGAGAAGATGAAGAAGATGAAGAAGATGAGGAAGAGGGAGAAGAAGAAGAAAAAGAAGAAGAAGTTGAAGAAGAAAAGGAAGAAGTTGAAGAATAGGAAGAAGATTAAGTCAAAGAAGAGGAAGGAGAATAGGAAGAAGGAGAAGAGGAAGAAGAAGAAGAGGAAGAACAAGAGGAAGAGGATGAAGACGAAGAAGAAGAATAAGAAGAATAAGAAAATAAAGAGGAAGAAGACAAAGAAGAAGAAGAAGAATAAAAAGAAGAATAAGAAGAAGAAGAGGAAGAAGAAAAAGAAGTACAATTAGAAGAAGAGGAAGAAGAAAATTAAGAAGAAGAAGAAGAAGTTGAAGAATGAGAAAAGAAAGAGGAAGAAG